>JAWNZC010000203.1:0-190000 GCA_035771165.1 Paragorgia papillata | reverse complement strand
ATGTTTTACATGAAAATTATCATCGTTATTTTGAGCTTTATAATGAATATTTGACTTTATTCTTTACCTTTTTCATGAATATTTGACCTTACTCTTTACGTTTATTCCGTGTACATATATGGTATGATTTACATTCGTTGAAATAAATGGATATTTTTTTACCCTGATGTATACAAGTTTAATACCCGTTTGTAAACAACATTAGACGAGTGAGATATTACAACGACGAAGATTAGACGTGCAAGATATTACGGTAACAAAGATGTCAAACGAGAACGAGAATAAGAATATATCGAGAATTGATTCGTTAATTTCAGAAAAAAACACGCAACAAGCGAACGATAACGGGATAATTTGGATTTCTTCAGTAATCCAGTTCGTTCAAGAACAGCTAAGCGCTGATATTGAAGAATTATCTAATGGAGGTATGCAGAAAATCCTAAATGAAAAACTGAGCGCGATTAAACTCAAAGACGTCAAAGATGTTGATATGTTGTACTATTTGAATGAGGGCATAAAGCGACGTGTGGAAAGGAAGATCGCGAATCGATTCGGGTCAAAAGAGATGGTTGCGTGTGAGGGTGTATGCAACTTGTTGAACAATCATCCTTGTGTTTTATAAGGTTTAATACGTAAATGTGCCGAATGAGAGAGACAACAAGGTATGGTTGGTTGTATGCAAGATGTTCAACAAATATCCAACTTCGATATCGATATTTAAACATTATTAATAAAAAACAGACTTTTTATCGTATGACATTGTTGAATGTTTAAGTAAATAAACAGACAGCGTCTCATATGACAATTGATGAATACATATGATTTAATTTTAATATCCGTTTGTAAACGACAACAGATGTTCAGCTTTTATTTACATACAGAACAGATGTTTTTTATATCATAATAACACAGTTCGATCAAGAATGTTCTAATGTCTTTTAGCCTTAGATCTAGCTTTTATAATTTTGTTAACGATTTGTTCATGTTTAATTCTACCGTGTATACAGTTTAAATGAAATATAAGTTTTAAAAGTAACACCGCTTTCTTTTCTTCTCTTAATTGAATGGCTAGTTCAACTAAAAAACAGTTTTCTTCATTTTTCTCGATACGATAATCCAGCTGTGATCCGTCTATATCGAAAGCAATATGTTTGAGAGCATCTATTGTTTTTATTCGTTGCAGTTCACCAAGATTCTTTTGAAGAAATCTTCGAGAATACTTCTGTTGTAAATAGATTATCTATACCCATTGTAGTTTGCGTTAGGATATAGTTGATATTGATACCCGAGGATATAGTTGATTCCGCTAAATGTTCAAATTGGTAATGGTATTTAAGATGCGGGAACGCGAAGACTTCTTGTTTTGTTTTGGGAAGATTGATCCAGTTGTACAAATGTCTTTGGTATGTCTTCCCATTTGTAGAGAGAGCCAGCGGGTAGTACACTTATTTCATACAAACAGTGTTCGCATTTAAGATTAGTTTCATCTTTATCCGGGGTTTCATCAATAATCATGAATCCATCGTTAACCATCCTTAGAGGTTTGTATTTTAAATGTTCTTCTATACTTTGTTGACTTTTATATTAAATTTCGAAAAACATAAAAAGGAAATCTACTCCATATTAGGTGTGATTTTTTTTCTCATAAAAAACCAAAAATGGATTTTTTTGTTTTACCCTATTTGGTTACTAACTATATTAGTTGAAGATTTTTTCCCCTGATGTGTGTTTCATTCGAGTAACGAGTCATACTTGTTCTCATTACGCGTTATTCATGTGTTAAAATTTTATTTATGTGAACGAAGATTTTTAAGTAAAAAGTGAAAGAGAAAAAATAATTTAACTGCTCCGGAATAAATATCTATTTAGACACAAGATGTCAAACGAGAAGGATGCTATGAAGCAATCACAAATTTTGACAAGTGCAATGGTTGAAGGGGATAATATAGCGGTATACCAGTTTGTTCAAGAACAGTTTAGTGAAGATATTGAAAAAATAGCGCGGAAATTGCAAGAAATCGTCAATGAAAAGCTGAGAGAACTCAAACTAAACGAAGTCAGAGTAGAGATGAAAGATTGTGTGAAGAATGGGTTGGAGAACATAATAACCTATTCGCTTACAACACAGAAAAAATAACAAGAGAGGAGAGAGATAGAATGTATGCTTGATGCTGAACAAGATATTGAGGAATATTGGTGTACAGACTAATAATCAGACATTTTTTTAAAATCTTTTTTTATGTTATATATTGTTGCTTATTATATAGTATATAATTTGTCTTGATATATAATTTGGTTTGATAAATCGACAGTTTTTTTTCTTTGTGTTATTTCTATTATTGTTCTTCTATTATGTGTTATATATTGTTCATTAAAACATTTTGACGATTGTACTTGATATATATTGTTCTTGATGATATTGTTCATCTTTCTTCTTTCATGTTTATTGATTTTTTATGTTGGAACCATCTGCCCGTACACTTCTTGTCTAATAAAATGTATTTCTTTAAAAATTTTTGCATTCCTATTTTGGAAGACAACAAACTTCCCATTTTCTCTTATTTTCGTTATCCACCAGTTACCACGCATTATCCAATCTTCCCTTATTACGCCTTCCTCTGTACGCGTCTCATTGTAATATAATTCATCTGACGACAACTTTATCAGCATTCGTTTTCTTCTTTGTCCTTTCTTTGGTTTTTTGAGTTTGAAATGAAAATTTGATGAAATAACAGATCTTTTTATAATCATTACATTCCATATACGGTAAACGGAAGTCTTTGTGTTGTAATTGGTATGGGGTTACAGATGTGTTTTTTACCTAGATGCTTACTATATATCGTATGGAATGTTGTTTATTCGCATCTATTTTTGGTCTGTATCTGCTAACCATATTTGGTATGAAATTAAAAATGAATTGATGAAATAACAGATCTTTTTATAATCATTACATTCCATATACGGTAAACGGAAGTCTTTGTGTTGTAATTGGTATGGGGTTACAGATGTGTTTTTCACATAGACACTTACTATATATGGTATGGAATGTTGTTCATTCGCATCTATTTTTGATCTGTATCTGCTAACCATATTTGGTATGAAATTAAAAATAAATTGAATTTTTATAAGATTGTAGACGTTGACTTTTAGAAAAAAATACCCTTTCATTTTATTTATAAAAGGTTGTGGGGGGGAAAAATCTTTTGTTAATTTAGTTTATTGAATGGTGTTGTAAATATGTATTCGGAGTATGATTGCGCTTTTAATAAAATTTCAAATCATGAAAAATTGTTTACAGAGATGGGTAATAAAATATTGAAGGATTTTACACATATCATGGATTGTGAATGTTTTGTTATCAAAGGAAAAGTATATTACCGCGAAGTTAGTATATTTGATATGGAAAATAATGAATATGAATCGCTTCAGTGCTATGCAGAGAGTCTACCAACGTATTATCAATTGGATTAGCAAACCAAACGATGTGTAAAACGTCAATATGGGATTCATGGATTGAGATTGTACAATTTTCGAAAAAAACGGTTATTATTATAGTCGAGAAGAATTATTCGATTTTTTAAAGAAACAATTTGATGGAAAAAAAGATATTTTAATCGGTTAGAAAGGAGGGGATCTTGAATCCAGATTATGTAAAGAAATCGATGTTGCTGCCCTAAATTTTGAACATTTCGGTGTAGAGAAATATGAATTTTTACTTGAATATTTTAATCTTGATATAATGAGATGTAGAGAACATAATGAATTTAATTCACATTGTCATTGTTCGTTGTAGGAGACGTTTCTTTTCGCAGCAAGAATTTGTGAAAAAATTTGTGATTGGAAGAAGAAAGAGAAAATGTTATCTCTTTATGGCTAGTAAAAAAATTATTTAAAAAAATTAAAGAATCTGGTTTCATTCACAAAAAAAAACGAGCTTTATTCCCGGCAAAGATGTGAATGGTGCTTATGGATTTCGAGAGCAAAATTGGACAAAGGGTGTTATAGTTAATGAAACTACTCGTCAAATATCGCGTGGATTAGATAAATCGTTTGCCGATTTATCTTTAACAAAAGCAACTGATTTAACTGAATGGAAGAAAAGAAAAATTATTCATGAAATTAAAATAAAAATTGATAAGAATTGTGATCCTATATACGAGGACGCTATTTCTTTTTCGATAATACAAGTAAAGAAATCCATGTTTGATTCACAACTTACAGGGAATTTTGCTGCTTCATTTGTTTCTGATACTAAGAATTGGAGTAGAAATCAATTAATAAATTCACCAAAGAACAATATGTTTCTAAATTCGATTGATTTCAAGGATTTAAATTATGATTTACCTGATGATGAAGATTTAGTATTGGTTCAACAAATTAAATTTACTGATGATAATTTTAAAATGGCTGGTAGTGAAAAATATGCTGAAGCTTCCTTCCAAACCTTATACAAATAATGAAATTACCATTATTTATTCTAACGGATATATATAAAGAATTATACAATCATGTAATTAATATTATTAATAAATATCTGTGTATTATTATTGTAGTTTTTTTCTTAAAAAAAATATTGTAAAGTTTATAAGATTTATTAAAAAAACTGAATAAAAATCAACTTTTCATTTCAAAGAAATTTTAATTTTTTTAATATACAAAATATCTATCTACATCCCAACCAAACGGGCCTCTTCTAAGTGGTGAATGAGTGAGTCCTCCTTTTTGCACTCTATTCTTTACTTTTCTAAATTTATTTTGAAATTGTGAAGCATATTTTTTTGCATTTTGAAATTCTTTTAATATTTTATTAGTAATTTTTTTGGATAGAATTCCTCCTCTTTGTCTTTTTTTCCCCTCTAAAAGTACCACCTCTTTGGCGTCTTTTATTCCCCATTATTTTTTTTAAACTTTTTTGAAGTATCCTCTTGGCCAATAGTTAGACCGTAATCAGCAAGAATTTCTTGATCTGGTTTTATACCTCTTGTAGACTGCAATTTAAAACGACTGTTGTTTTTAGTTGTTCCTCTAAAACAAGAATTGTTTTTAAATCTTGATCCTCTTGCATCGTTTGCAAAGCGGGCGGGGCCATGAGTGGATTTATAAGCATCGATACAATGCATAGGGCCATCACACAAACTGCATTGTGCGTTCGTGGTTGCACCATATTTTCGATCTAGCCTTGATTGTGTTGTTTTCTTACCATTAGACCATTGGGTGAAATTTGCAAAGAGCCTATAAATAGAAATTCGTTCCTTAACCATGTAAATACATAAAACTCAGTTCATTGGTGCAAAATGATATGCTAAAGACAAATATACAAACTTGTTCCAGGAAATCCTTTGCAAAAACAGTGAAATTTAAGCCCAAAGTAGCAGCATTTGCTTAGAATTTCGCGAATTTTTCGTCATGTGACAACCAATCAAAATGCGTATTTGCCACATTTGTACATACAAACGTCCCTACACCGTAATTATTTTTGAATGGTTGAATGGTTTCTACCTACAAATGTATAGGTTATTTATTTTAAAATAACAAGAAATTTTTTTTTCTATTTTGTCCGCAATCATCTTTAAAGCTGATAAAGCAAGCAATATTGGCATATATCCGCATTGTAATTTTTTTACAACTGCATGTTTACAAAACAAACAAACAAACAACACAAAACAAAACAAACTGAAGGCACCAGAGTACTTTTGCAGAGACAGTGCCTTAATTATCAGACTTACAGTACTTTTCAAAACAGCACATCATACTGAATAGGTGGTAGTTCCACTTCCAAAGCATCACCAAAGGTAACGATTTGAGATGAACTGCTTGCAGGTACATCATCTTCGTCATCCTTTACATTCTTGCAATCTTTGCATCTGCACATCTCTAGACATGGTATCTCATTCGCCAAACATGAACAACCACCTTTTATACATTTGGTTGTTTTGCAGCCACATTTAACAACCTTTAGCAGACTTTCTGGAACTGCAGCTTTGGTCTTCCAAAGAACATCAATATCTCTGTCTTTGACTGACCAACCATAGCCGTGAGGAGATGGAGCAGATATGGTCCGGTGAAGTGACCTATGATGTATGGCAGCTTGATAAGAACATCTCTTAATGTGTTGTGGTAATGCGTCTTTACATGGTGGCAAGCTCTTTTCGGAAGTTGTTGCACAGAACGATTTGTATCTGGTTGCATTGATGTCTTTTGATGATGTCTCACAATATAACCTGCAAGTGAATTCCTCCAAGACTTGCACAAGCTCAGGGGATGCTGTGAATGATTGACCGAGAGTAGCAAAGCATTGAATGAACTTTGGATCTGATTTCATTAAGTCATACGCCTTCTGCTTCCCTTTACCATAAAAGGCACTTGTCGAGTTGCAACCACTATAAACATGGAGGCCAATAAGACTTCTACAGATGTCAGTTCCTAGCACTTCAACCATTGAATCAATTGAAATGATTCGCTGTAAATTCCGCTTTCCAGTTTGGAAATATATATTTGTTATGTCTTCAGAAAATCTCAAACAAATGATGGCAACATCGGTGTCAGGACTTCTAATAACAACACAAGAATGATTGCCTGTGTCATTGGCATGCAGCAGAAGACGGGTATCTGCTTCCTCGTGGTCAGAAATCAATTCTGCAACATCTTCAACATGACATTTTCCATGAGCATCCCAAGTCAGTTGATGACACTTAACACCATGTGAAATGATCACCTTGATGTTCGTTGCAAGATACATATCTTGCCAGGTTTTGAAAAGGAACTCAACAAGATGTTCCTTATTGGACCCATTGGCCAGAAACTTCTTAAATTGACTTGGTGTCTTCTGTGTCTTTCCATAAATGGTTATCACTTCAGACCCTTTTCCGGCTCTTCTTCTACGTTCAATTCCTTTAATGCCGACTGTAGGGTAAGTGTCAGTCACAAAGTCAACTCCTGTGCTCTTGTGTGACTTTGCACTAGAAATTACTTGATCCAAGATCTTCTTGGAAAGTTGTTCTAATGTGGCTGGTAGGTTCTTTAGCGACTGTAGTAAAGCCATGCCATCGATCATGAGAGCACTGTTGACTGGGACAGTCTTCACACAGTGATTCTGGACTGTTTTTACCTTATGTTCAAGCAAGTTCAGAAGATCACTTTTGTTCGTCTTAACGAGTGAATCCAATCCATTGGAAATGGGAAAGGGTATACCACCAAGACAATAGGTCATAACCTCTCTCATGTCAATTTCTCTAGATTGACTGACAACCAGAAGACAAGCATACATGGATCTAGAGTTCTTTGAAATTGTAGAGCTAGAAACCTTGGTTGATGTTCCATAGTTGTGTGTGAAGGTCTTTAAATTAAGCTTGGGCAAAGTATCATACAGGTTGATTTTGCCATCTGGATCAATCCTGTCTTTGAGAAATTGGGTCATATCGCTTTCCCCAATGGCATACGCTTGGAGAAGATCGTGTTTGATCTTGTCGATTGCAACTGCCCAAGAACAGATATTAACAAGATGGGAATTGACCTCTCTGGAAGACCAAGGATTCAGCATGCTGCATACTGTGTTCTTAACAGAATCGACCAACTCTCGCACACGTTTGATACGGGTTTTATCATGCTCTCTGGGCTTTCGATCAGTCTTTTGGAGACGACACATTTCTTCACAGATACGTGCAATCTCAGCACGTTCTGGTTGTGCATATAACCATCTCAATACCGCTGATCTGATAAGAGTGAAACGTCGGATTCCGCCTTGGATCTTGGTGTCTCTGTTCAAAGTTTCCTCAAGACCTTGGTCACAGGCTATAGATGCAAAAGGCCATTTATCCTGTCTTTGGATCGTCCAAGATCCTCTCGTCAGAAATTCCTCATAAGCAAGAGGATGTGTAATCTTCAGATTGCACATTTCCGTCCAGTATGCAGGAAGATATCTTGCATAATTTGTCCGGTCATAGGCAAAATACCATGGCATCATATGTTCTATGACGGCAAGATGAAGGTCAAAGTCGGAGGTCCTGGTTTCACGATTAAAGATGAGAAGCAAAGAAATTATATCTATTAGAGATGAAAAGAATTCAAAGGTTGGATCTTTTTTTCAACCCATTTCTCATACTTTAACTGTATCCCCTGGATATTTTCTTCAACTTCTTCAGAATTGTCCCAGTCAATTGTTGTTAGAGTACTGATGATGTCCTCATACTCAGCTTCATCAATTGATTCAAGGTGTTCTTGAAACCTAAGTTCTTCCATGGTTTCATATATGATCTTGTAGGCATGTATGTATCTGTTGTAATGATGACCAGAGATCACACCATTGAGAGAACCTTCTGCCACAACTCCTGCTTCGACGAGAATATCACTCAAACCAGCATCACCAAATCTCTTGCCAATAACTGCCATGAAACTCATGCATGTGTGAAACTCGCCCAGACGGACAACTAATTGCTCTTTGAGATTCGGATCTGCCCAGCGGATTTCTTGAACCTTGGCATAAATAGGTAGATCAAAGACGCATATGATGTAGGGTACTTGAAAAAGTGACTTCATGTCAATGGACTTGTATATTATAGTATTCACAGTGTTGAGGTCGGTTGGTGATGCCTCAATAACCGGCAAATAGTAAATCCTGGTTTTCAATACGGCATAGTTATATTTCTTTATGTTATACCCAGTCCAACCAGGAACATCTTCTCCACCATACATGCGTGCCATTATAAACATGAAATCCCTTACCTTTGATTTGGTGAGGAGGTCTTTCCACTGGTCAGGAACTTCTGGCGCATTACTGGAGGGACCAACTCTTTCTATCCTATTATAGGGAACCAAGTTTTCTTCTGGTTCAGCAAAAACTCTCACCCCTTTCTTTATGGTTGGTATGTCAGCTTCTTCTTGTGGATCATCAATTGGTTCATCTGCACATGTCTGGATCAATATACCATTCGTGTGATGTGTGGTACCTTTACGAGAAGATGTCTCCTCATTGAAATCAATGTTGCCCCAGACAACAGTTGGCATCTTCCCCACTTTGAAGCCTTCTGGTACTTTACCAGCTTGAGACACTCTGTACTTTGCCAAGGCAGTCTCATAGGAAAAAAGCACTGTCTGAAGATGCACAATGACCAAACTTCGCTAGTATTTGAAGTAGGTGAGTGGAACCAGTCATGTGCCTTTCGAAGAAATATATATGATGTCTTGGCAAATTGCATTTACCTTTGGAACCAACTCTTCAGCAATTTCGACACATGTAGCATTATTTGCACTTGTGTATTCATCATTGGATATAGCTCCAACAATATGGGCAATATGGTTGAACAATTCAACTGGTACCATATTAATTCCAATTAAGTCTTTACCTCTAGGGGGCCATTTGTACTGCATTGGTTGTACATCATTGATTTTGTTCTTCAAATAAATACCTGCAAAGATAATAAAATAAAAATATATTTTAATATATATAAGCGGGCATGAGTGGTTGCAATAGTTTACATTATTTCTTCAATAGATATCTAAGCATATGAAATTATATCTAATATTTATTGGAAACCTAAATCTGAATGATAACTGCAAGAATCATGTCAATTTATAAAAAAACGAATCTTTCCTAACATAAACAATTCCCTAAAAGTATTATGGGAACTGATTTCCTGACTGATTTGCTGTGTTTTAATTTTGCTACTACTGTTCCCATCAATTTCTACTTCTTCTGGAGCATCACTCTCACTTTCACCACAACTTTCATCTTCAATACTGGAGATGACTGGACTTGAGAGCAAATACTTCTGTGATATATCACCAGCTGTTAAATCTTTAAAATACACAATAGTGGATTCATTCCTGAAACAAGATACATGTAAGATCAAAATTTATTGGTCTGTTAAAAAAAATATAAATGTTCTTGGAATTTCAAGTTTTATTTGACTGAATAAAATGTTAGTAGTAATCCTATTATGCTATTAAGATTGATTGGAATGTTTGATGAACAAAAAATATTTGAGTGATTTACAAACCTTCTTGATGAAACGTGAAACACCAGGTGCTCAAAATCTTTTTCTAATCTTACCCTCAACATATCAGATCTAATAAAAAATAAATCTGATGTAATCTATTTTTAAATCATTTTAAAATGTTGGGCCCAATACTGACCAATAGACAACTTTGAAATATACTACTCTAAAAGCCACGATCATAATATATTTTCATTTGTTGATGTCCTTATTAGATTTTCTTGGCAACATTGTTCTATTTGGGCACAAACTAAGAATCAAACTTACACAGGAACAGGAGCTAAAAGAAATAATTTTGTCGTAAAATAATTCTAGCATATGGCCTTATTTGCAGCTTTTAAGTGGGCTTTTGAAAATATTTCTAAATGACATTATGCACACATACCGGATGTTTTCTAGCTCTACACCTTCTTCATCCTGTATATGTCTGATAAGTAACTGTTGCAATTTATTCAAGCGCAGAATCTCACAATTTATTTATAATCTCTGTTTGATCACTGATTCGCAGAAAGCATCATACCCTGCATGGTGCTGAGAAAAGAAGTTTGTTTTCCTGAAAATGAAATATAGATCAGAAAAATGTGTTTTATTTTGTAATGGTTTTGCTAACTCAGATTTATGCATGCCATATTGCTCACTATATTGTGTAGTATTTTTAACTGTTTATTATTTAATTAAGACCAAACAGTAGCTCTACTTTCAAAATAATTTAGAAACTGTTGTGACTTGCTTGAAACATTAGTATATGTCAATAACTACAAAACAGTAACATACTTTTTACCAGCATAGTCGTTCTTCTTTAAAACACGGACATAATCATTATAGCAGCTCTTGTGGTACCGGACTTCAATACATGAACAGTCTTTCCCTCTGATATCCTTCAAGATTTGTTCATCCTCTATCTTTTCAGCAGCACTACGGAGCTTCCCTATACAAGTGGAAACATAGAAAAGATGATGCATTAAAAATGATAGAAAACTTCAAGAACATCCAAACGCTTCTGAAAGAAAAACACTCATTAAGTTAGCCATTTTTTTTTTTTAAGGCAGCTGCAAATAGCCACTGTAAAAAGCTTTCACAGACGCATATTTTCTGTTTCACTTTGTGTTATTTTTGTAATTTCTATCTTACCTCCATCTGATGTTTCTGCTTTACACAAGGTTTCATGTACCCACTCGCCTTTAATCTTAGTCCTTTTATCGACGTTCTGGCAAATAATGCACAATTTTGGCAGAATCGTAGCCGTTTGTTGCAAAGAACCAGATGCATTGGCTGCCTTGCTACGTAAAAATGGCTTCTTAGATTTCGATGGTTGCACAGCGGGTTCCTCTTCGCTTTTTCTTTTAATTTTCTTTCTACAGAACTCTTTGCCTGCATGCAAGGATTAATATTTTATTATGTAATACGCTTAGACAGGGCCACAATTCTACAAAGTTAGCTCTAAATTGGAAATTTTGCTACATATTGTAGCGACCAAAGAATGAATTCAGACTTAGACAAAACTCACTATATTGAAGCTTAATTTAAGTAAAACTATAAAAACGATATGAACAATAACGGCACATAATTATTATGACTATATATGAAATTTTAGCACATATATTACTAAAAAATTTTGACATTTAAAATTATTTCGAGTACAAACAATTTAAAAAAGTAAGACATAATAATAAGACATTTGTTAATGGCTTAACATTGGATTTTACGTCATCAACAAGGTGCAAATAGCACTTAAAGTCGACATTTAGCTCGCCTGCGAGTTCGCTTGAAGCGGCCATATTGTCTTCTACGCTGACAACAACACCCCCTATTGCCCCTATAGTTGCCGTTATGGTCCTTATTGCCCCTATAGGACCCCTTAGGCCATAAGGGCACAAAAATAAGGGCAAAAAAGCTAAATTTCGTACATACTGCAATGAAAATTTTGGAACAAGTATTTGATTTTATATTTATAATAGAATAATCTAACATATATTAAAAGTTTACCTATCCATGTTATGCAGGAACGAAACTGAAAGATAAGAATTTGGCCCAATGGTCTACATCTTTATCTTTAAATTCTTGTAGACAATCATTCAAAATAAAAGGGGTGAATAAAACCAAATTATCATTATCTTCAATCTCGTATCCAACGTAAGTGTCTGAATTTATATATTTTTTTAAATAGACCTCTATGTGAATTGTTACTTGTTCACCCATCCTGAACTAAATGAATTTTTTATTTTTTTACCATGTTTTTTGTTTAATATGTTTTTTGGGGGTTTTTTTTTTAATGTTTTTACATAAATATATATTTTTTCTCATTTTTTAGTGGTTTTTTTATTATTTCTTAAAAATAAAAAATGGGTAATTTTTGTGGAAAAGATAAACCTTTTTTTACAATACAGTTTTCTTGTATTAATATTCTAAATTCGGATAACATCACTATTGATCGTGTTGACGGCGTGGAAAAAGTGCAAGAAGAAGAAGGAGAAAAAAAAATAATAAAAGATTGTTCAATTGTTTTTTTTAGAAAAAAAACACAAAAATGTCACGAAAAGAGGAGGAACCGAAATTTATGAATGAAGATGAAGTAAGTGAACTTGTAAGTTTACTTGAAAAAAAAAAAGGAATTAAGAATGAAATAGAAAATGGATTTCGTACGGGGACAATTGACGAATCATATAATGATAGATTTAAGATAAAAGCAGAAAAGAATAAATATTTCTATTTCAAGAAAGTCAAGTGTAAATATTATTGCGTTTATTCAATCTTTACGTATTGTATTTACTTATTTGCTTAACGTAGCTAAAGCTTCAACGAATTCTGAAGATGATTACGTTAGATTTATTTTTAGTCACGCACCGAAAACGTATTTTTCGACAGCTGTATTACCGCTTAGTCAATTTAGCGTTAATTATTTGTTAACGATCAATACTCCGTTATTTTATTTAAGAAAATAGACAACAGTCTTGTGCGGTTATGGAAGTGTGGGACAAACGCTCCAGTAAGCTGTTTTTTAAAGATCGTTGGGAGCTGGGCCCTGACTGAGTAAATTGGTCAGGGCAAACACTCCATTTGATCAAGGCAGCTGGGCCCTGATATAATTGGTCAGGGCAAACACTGCTTAGGAAGATTCGAGAAATGGGCCCTAGAGCAATTTGCGATAACGCAATGGGCTCTAGGACAAGTTTCTCTTATCCTATATACATTGAGAATTGGGCCCTAAAGTGATTTGGGATAAATTTTCTCCAATGGACTTTAAGGCAAGATTCTACATGTACATCAGCATACAAAAAACGAGGTCTATGGGACAATTGTGACCTCTAAACTGGAGCAATTGCCGCCCGCACTTCTTTGCTTTATTAATATTACAAACTATATATAATATTTTACAATAAAAGCAAGCAGCTTAGTTATTTTTAGAAGGAGATTGTTTTCTAATAGTTCAGGCAACGAAAGAGCAAAAGTTCATAATAGTTAATAGTTTACGTATATTACATTCAATGATGAGCCTGTGCCAGTGATAAATTTGAGCTTATACATAATAACAATGTACAGATTGTCTTAATAGAATTAATGGTAATAATTAAGTATAATGGTAATAAAGATTACGAAAACGGAGAGAGCTGGCTCGTCGAAGGCTAGAAAACGAGACAGCGGAGGAGAGGGAAGTTCACTTAGTGAAGAGAAGAGAAGCATACAAAAAACGCACAGAAACAAGTAGACGTAAGCACACTCAGGGTGTTAGAGAGAGAAGTCAGGGAGAAAGTAGTGAACAGAGAGAGAGAAGGCTGCAAAGATTGAGAGTACAGGCGACAGTAAGAATAGAAACAGAAACGCCACAACAGAGAACACGCCGACTCGAGATTCTGTCGAGAAACACGACTGTACGAATACAGGAAGAAAGGCCAGACCAACGAAATGACCGCCTACAAGAGCTTAGACAAAATGAAGCAGAGCGTATTGAGTCTGAAACGTCTGAAGAACGAGCAAGAAGACTCGAGCAAGTCAGGCATAATTCCTCAGAGAGAAGAGCCGAAAATGTATCTGAACAACAGGCACACGTTGACAGTCGAAAAGAGTATCTACACCAAGGGGGATGGCAACATGTTGAGAGTCCATTACAGGAGCAACAATGGGCTAAAAATGAAATGCAGAGATTTCACACTGCCCAAGAAGTGTTAGACCATCGACAGTGCACTGTTTGTAAAGAAGCCTGGCCAACCAAGCAGAATTTGTCAGTGGAAAACTACCTGTGCAATCGATGTAAGAGAGACAAGAAATCTCCAAAAGTGTACAGTATGGAGAATGACATGGATCCAGGTATTGTACCACAGCAGTTAGAGGGGTTAACCCAGGTAGAGGAGATGTTAATTGCCAGGGTCTGTCCCATTATGAGTGTGTACAGGAAACATGGTGGGCAGAGAGGGTACAAGGGACATGTACTAAACTTACCCCAAGATATCCAGAGTTTCTTATCTAGGTTGCCATGTCATGTAGCTGATTTACCTGTTTTGGTAATAAGAAGACATGGAGTGGATAACACACATCGAGACTTCACTGTTCGTCGACACAGAGTTCTTGAGGCTGTGTTATGGTTAAAGACCAACAATCCTTACTTCAAAGATGTAGAGATTGATCGAGAGGCAATACAGAACTTGCCCGAAAATGGTGTCCCAGAAGACCTCAGGTATGTCGTTGAACCAGATGTACAGGTAACAGCTCCTGAACAAGAAAATGAAGGACCACCACAGGAGCCAGTAGGTACTGATAACAGTGTTGAAGAATCTCTTGTAGGTTGTGGGAGCAGCTCATTCATTCCTCACCAACAAAGGCAGAGGAAGGAAGCTGATGCAATTCGAGAGACTGTTAAGAATGAGAAGGATCCATTAGACTGGCCATCTACAGAAGGTAATGCAGTGAATGAGTTTAAGACAGATGGTCTAGCTACAATGGCTTTTCCCACATTGTTTCCATTTGGGAAAGGTGATCCAACCACAAGGGCAAGGCAACACGGTGTCACTTTGACTGAGGCATTTAAGCACTTGGAAAAGTTTGCCGAAGAGTTGCCAAATGGTGAGTATAGATGGAGGTTTGCTTCCCACCCACGTTTTCCATACTGGGCACTAGATATGAAGCAAAGACATCAACTATTGTCGCAAGCAAATATTTACTTGCATCAACATCCAGCTGATGCCAACTTGACCATGGAAGAGCTAAAAGAGATGGTCAATTTGATGAGTGGTAAGCAAATGGCAAATCGATTGCAACGTTATGTGTCTAAGGTGCAAGGTACAAACCAGTACTGGTATCAACGCTTGCAAGAATTGCTAGCACTAATAGAGCAAAAAGGTTGTCCAACTTTCTTTTTTACATTTAGTGCTGCTGATAGTTACTGGCCAGATCTGCAAAGACTGCTGCAGACAGGGGTAGATGCAACAAGGTCACAACGAGCACAAGCAGTGATTGACAAGCCCCATTTAACAGACTGGTATTTTAAGCAACGCCTCGATGACTTCATCAGGCATTGGTTGAAGGGTGTTTTGGATGCAGAGTGGCATTGGTTCCGCTATGAATATCAGGCCAGGGGAAGTATTCATGCACATGGGTGTGCCCGGTTAAACAACGCCCCTGATATTCCATTGTTACGAGCTCAGGCTGCCCAGGGGTGGGGTTACAGCCAAGCTGAAACTACAATGTCAATGGATGATTTTGATTTCTTTTACCAGGATGATATTGCCCGTGGGAGAGAAGCCGAGAGGCAGTTAGTGAGGTGAGTAACCTAAATTCAGTGGAACAGTTACTGTATCGAGGTAAAACCTTACCATTATCTAATATTGTTAATTATTGAACATTAATATTTTTTATAATTATATTTAAAATACCGGTAATTGGCTTTTGGACCACTTAAACACCATTGAGGCTCAAATGGCTTATCTAATTCAATGTTAATAAAAAACAAGATAACATTGGAGGGCATTTATGACAGAGCCAAGAGTGACATTAATTTTGTAATTATGCACTATATGTACTTACAGTATTTATTTTAATTTATTATTTTATAGATATGTTGACTGGTTAGTGACAACAGTCAATGGGGAATTACCTGATGAACAATGGCAAATTCCTGAGCCACATCCATCAGCTGTCAGACCAAGTGCAGTTGAAAATAGAGATGGTGACTACCATAGATTGGTGAATACTGTGGAGAGGCATACAAGATGCAGCCCAGCCTACTGCTTGAAGCAGAAAGGTTATGATGTTCCTGCAGAATGCAGATTTGGTTTCCCAAAGCCAATGGAAGAGGAAACAAAACTGTGTTATGAGAAGTTACCACATGACAAGGTGAGTACAGAGTTGGTGACAAAAAGAAATGACCCTAGATTAAACTCACATAATAGGGTCATGCTTGAGAATTGGAGAGCTAATGTTGATTTGCAGGTAATTGTTGATCAGAATGCTTGTGCTAGATATATGGCCAAGTATGCTGCAAAAGGAGAGCCGCGGTCAAAGCAAGCATCAGAAATTTTGCAATCTTGTGTGTCTAGATTACATAATGATGATCAAGTATCTTCAGCAATCAAGAAAGCAATGATCCAAGTTGTTGGAGATCGTGACATGGCAGCACAGGAGACAGCACATATGCTACTGAGCATGCCCTTGGTAGGATGTACTTATAACTTTGTTACTGTGTCTTTAGATAACAGTAGGAGAGTTGTCATGGATATTGAGGACCAAGGTGATGAGGTCTTGCAAAAATCCACAATAGAAGATTATGGTAAGCGTTCAACTGAGAATAGCAGGTATCATGGTTCATCTCAGTTGAATTTGATGCAGTATGTGTCACAATACAAAAGAATCAGGTCTGACATAAGAAAGCGACCAGTACCATATATTGTGAGGACCTTTCCAAAAGTGTCGGCAAACCCTCATGGGCCTGATTTTGGCAGGTATTGCAAATTTCAGTTGATCAAGTTCAAACCCTGGGAGGGTGAACCATCAAATGCATGGGACAATAATGACGAGAATGATGAAATGTTCATCAACACCTATTACATGTCAAACTCATGTCCTTGAAACTGATTTTGCTTCAGAGAATGTTTTAGGTCATGAGGAAGAGCGTGACAGAGTTTTCCAACACATGACAGGTGAAGGAAATGAAGAAGATAGTAATGATGCAAACACAAGCCATGATAATGATGACGAATATAATAATGATCCAGAAAATGATCTTGATGACTGGATGCTGTTATGCAGATTGAACCAACGATATGAGGAGTTGGGTGATCAGCTGTTGGGGGTTGGGAATGACTGGTATGCAGCTGCACGATCAGTTCCAGTGGATATGCTCAGAGAATGCCCTGGGTGGATCTACCAGCAGAGAAAAGATGCAGAAGAACAAGGGCAACGACATAATGTACAAGTGAGCAATGAAGTGCCCATTGATCCATCAACCCTAAATGAGAAGCAACGATTGGCATATGATATTGTAATATCTCATATGCAAAATGGTGAGAAGCCTGAGCCAATCCACATGATTGTGTGTGGTACTGCAGGAACAGGTAAGACGTACCTAATCACTGCTTTAAAACAGGTTTTGGGTGACAGTTGTATAATAACTGCAACAACAGGTATTGCAGCATTTAGTATTAATGGCCCGACATTACACTCTGCTGCACAACTTCCTATACGTGAGTATAAAGACCTACAGGGTGAGTCGTTGCAACGCTTACAGTTAAAACTGGAAGGTAAGGCTTACCTCATTGTTGATGAAATGTCAATGATTGGTCACAAAATGTTGTCGTGGTTAGACAATAGGTTGCGTGCTGGCACAGGGAATGAAGATAAGCCGTTTGGTGGTATTTCAGTGATCCTCCTTGGTGACTTTGGTCAGTTGCCACCAGTGGGTGACCGTCCATTGTATATTGCTGGAAATGGATCCACTATAAGTGATCATGGTCATTCATTATATCTTTTGTTTCATTCTGTAGTTATTTTGAATGAGATCATGCGACAGGCTGGTGAGAATGCTGAGGCACAAGCATTCAGAGCCTTGCTGATGAGAATGAGAGATGGACAGGTAACAGAACAAGACTGGCATCTCCTACTGCAACATTCCACACCTAATATTGCAATGACTATTCACAAGTCACAAGGACATACTTTACCAAAGGCTGTTGTTGACTTGGGTAAAAGTGAGAGAGTAGCTGGATGTACATTTGTTGCTACATCTAGGGTGAGATCCATTAATGATATTGTGTTTGAGCCAATGACATTTGATCGTTTAAAAGCCATTGGTAGAAACAAAAATTTGCAAAAGCGACTTGATGAAGAGCAAAGGCTGCAGTTGCTTGCACAAGAAACTGCAGGAAGATATAGTAGTCATTAGAAGTTAATAGATAGCCTGGTGAACTTGGTTCACATGTTGGAAATTACTGGGCACATGTCAAGACGTGTGCTTTCGAGTAATACATATAATCTCGCCTGTTACCTAGACATAATATGCAGAGGCAGATCCAGGTTTAGAAATTTATGAAAAGCATGAATGAGATTAATACCAAAAGCACAATAACTTTTAGTAATTCTTTGGTTTCAGAAAATTAATAAACTGTTCCCATATTTTGGGCTTTTGAGTGACATTTAAGAGAAATACAAAGTCATTAATATTGGTGTGTATACAGTGTACATGTGTGTGCAAAATGGGGGCCCACACCAACCTTGGATCTGCACCTGATATATGTTTTTGAGGCTGGTGCACTGGGTGCAGTCATCAAAACTTTTTGCATGATTGTGCTTTCGAGTGAGAGATTTGCCTGGAGCCTACTAACACTATATGTGTTTTTGAGGTTGGCATACCTGGGCACAGTACTTTGGATTGTGCTTTTGAGGTAACAAGAAATGCCTGCAGACACAGTGGTGTGTAATCTTGGCATATGAAAAGTCTGTACCTGGGTACATTTAACCTGTTTCTGCCAGAGTCTGTCAAAAACAATACTCCATGATTTTACCCTGTCTAAGACCAGATTATGTTACTTGTTGAAGAGTTATCTTACACAGCATAGGCAGCAATGGTTAATGTGCTTTCGAGCGTAGACTATAATGTGAACAGGCCAAATATTATTATTATGTTAATAGTTACATAAAATTACAATTATCTTTCGTTCTATTCCTTTTTAAAACAACACTGTAAACGGTACTGCTCAAAAGTAACCAATACAACAATAAGCTAGATCAAACCAATGATGGACTCAGTTTGAAACTGGGGTTCAGCTGGACCATTAATATATCAAACTGATACTGCATATTAAGTTAATGACTGAATTAAGATACAAATTACCTGTTTCTTGCACAAAGCAGCAACTTGACCATTGTTGAACTGCAGTAAGTTCAAAGTCAATTTGACTGTTATAGGATTGATTGTATGAAGTAAGTTACTTCTCAGCAGTACTGTATTTATATAATTAATACAACAGTAACAACATCTCCAGAACTGAACAAGAAAGTACTAAATCAAATATTTAAGAATTTCAGTCCACTGTTATCAAGGAAAACTCTACAGAAGAACTGCCTAAAGAATTTAATTAAGGTAAATGAACAGCTGGTGCAATACCATGCATGGTGTTTTATACATCCATTGGAAAGAGTAGGACATTTCAAAAGAATGTGGAATTATTGAAAGCCGTACTTTGATGATGTGTCCTCCATACTTCGTGATATTTATTTCTTAAATCTTAACATAGTAGTACACAGACACTGCACTTTTTTTACTATTACAGATCAATAAAAACCTCCTAAGGTCAGGAGCCAAGCTCCCCAGTGCTTAGTATTAGATCATAAATTGCCTCAAACATGTTCCAACCAACCTTAATTGCTACACTAACCTGTACAATGTCATCAATATTTAATATCATCAACTGCTGATCAATTCTGTGGTCGATTCTGGCACGAATACTAAACATTTTTATGCATAATACAAGGTAAAGTATCCTCACGCATAGCATTGCTTTCCATCGTTTTTTTGCCGTATTCATTTTTAGACTTCATTCGTAAAGGATAAGAGTCGAAGCAATGGACCCCTTTCCCGGTTTTTGTAATTGTTTTTTTCGCTCTGATTTGGACTGGGTATGAGTTGGGAATTGAGCAAGCACAAATATGTTTGTATGAATGTTATGCAGCTACAAATATTGTAATATGCGAAAATGCTATACTGATATATTTTTTATTCATGATTGTATTTTTTGTAGAATAAATATGCATCATTGCATGTCCATCATCGTCCACAAGTTCCAATGTTAGTGGTCTGTGGTCATTAAAAAGAGACTATTAAACGAGCAGTAACCACCCTGTGCTATTGGGAATGGTAAGATAATTCTTGCAGCTTTCATTGTATAATACTGCGGGCAGAATTGTTTTTGCAATTTGATAAATTGGAAAATATTAAAATATTTCTCCCATTCAATAAAAATATAATTACATGTCCTAAAATCCGTCCTGTAACATAATCCTCTGTAGAGTTCCCTGTGAAGGATGCCAACATTCCATAACCATTTTTACCATTCTAGTGTATAGTAATATTCTGTGTTCTCTTCTGATTTATAGGAATTGAAATCTGACAATAAACAAAACTAGCTGTAACTACTTGAAAAATGTGGAATCATCATGTTAGTGATTTTCTATGAGCAACTGGTAAGTAATTAATTTCTATGCACACAATCCCATGGGCACTCACACCCATGCACCTGAATTTTGCAGGATGAATAGCTAATTCACAATGATTGCCTATTTGACTACATGTATGCAGGCATGTACAACTACTGTACCTGTATTGTCTACAAAACTTGACCAGGAACCAGACTAATACATATCGATACTATCACTAACTTGAATATATAAATGAATTCTACAGTATGACTAGAATATACCATTCACTGACCATTAAAGAGGTCAGTGGGTATATGTATATATGTGTAGAATATACAAATGTATATATTCTACACTCGAATTTTCCTTCACCAAAAATCCCTAGAACATGCTATGTAATCGAGTGAAATGCCCAATATTACTAACTAATAAACCCAATTCTCTCCTGGCATTACCACCTTAATGTATACAGAACTCGTGATCAAGCTCTCGGCAACAGCCTCCATGGCTCAGTGGTCAGAGCATTGCACTAGAATCGCAAGGTCGTGGGTTCAATTCCTGCTGGAAGGCCTGTGTAGTTGCATTTTTTGCATCTGGTCCCGGTTTGGTCTTAAAATGTATATATTCTACACTCAAATTTTCCTTCACCAAAAAACCCTAGCCCATGCTATGTAATCGAGTGAAATGCCCAATATTACTTCTAATATATATATATATATATATATATATATATATATATATGTATATATGTATATATATGTACTGTTTGCACATTAACCCCTTCACTAATAGACTTTCTTGATAAGTAAAATCATCTTGCATTAGCCAGATCGATTAAAATAGTAAAGGCCCCAACAGTAGTGAAAGGGTTAACAAAGAATCTGGTAGTTGTAGATAAATCAGTCATTTAAATCATGCAAATAGTCCATTGCATCATTATGTTTATATTAAATACAACACAGCTTTATAGTGCAACTGCCAACTCATACTGTGCTCAATAGCTTTACTCAGGCTAACAATTTTCATGCTTATGTTCTTAACTTTAGCCAAAAAAAATTATGGTATTTTCCAACAATTTCAGAGACCATGGCATGGACTTATTTGGCCCATCTGTAGCACTTTATGACAGACCTGAGTACACACCATCAAGACTGAATCTTTCAACAGTGGTCTTTCCAATGTTACTACAATAATGTTATTTAAGCAAGTAAGCTTTTCAATATTTCATTAGTCAAACTTATATATTAATTAAAATATGTTCTTTTGCAGTTTCACAAAACAGTGACCTATTGTTTCATTGACCTTCTCTGATATATCAACCTCTATATATTTTACATTATTGTCTCTGATAAGTTTTAAATGCTTTATCTGATTGCAGACAAAGGAGATTTTTACACTTGTCAATCCATTGGAGCAAGAAGTATATCCCATATAGTTCATCAAAACAGTTCGATACATGTACAAGCCGAGGCAGTAGTAGAAATTTTGGTTACAGTACTATTCAATTTGAGGAATTTTATTTAGAAAAAATACAAACTTCATTGATCTGTAGAAGGGAAATTATGACCTGACAGTGCATGTTTATTCATTGTAGTAATTTAAATAAATGTATACTGAATTGTTAAGGCTAAGCTTAATAATGATTTGCTGTAATTGATTTCATGAAAAAATGTAAATTAAAATTGATTAAAAGTCAAAAATTTAAATATACCACAACTGATTTGAAAGAAATCACGTGAGGATTCCAACTTGAAAAATGCTGCCTTGCAAACCATGCAATACAACTTTCTATTAAATACTATTTTTTTGTCGGCTATCGCTGCGTATTTTTACTATTTTCCCATAGCATGGGATAAAAACTGTAATAATAAAAGACAATCGCAAGACATACTTTAAAAACTGTTGTATCAGAACTAGAATCAGTCAATGATTATCAATTGCCAGACCATGCTAATACATTGGATCTATTTGGTTATCGTCCAACAAAAAAAAACACACGTTAATATCTTTATGAGATGTTCAACGATGGGTAGAATGTTCCAAGGCTTTTATAAATGGCGAAACAAAATGTTGATCATCTCTCGCGAGAAACTCGCGTGGAAAATACGAGCAAATTCGCGCGCTTTTCGCTATTTTTAAAATACAACTTTCTTTTCCCGAAGAGCGTGTTATAAAATATGTGAGTACATAAACTTTTTTCACAATTTTAACGTAATAGATCTATACACGGCACTTTAAATGCCTAATAAAATACTATTTCTTTTAAAAGAACTTCAAGAAAATTTTAAGAGAATGGAGGTAATGAATTGCTATAAACATACTGTAGTAAAATATAAACCAAAATGTGTTGTAAAAGTTAAAAATATAAAAGTGGTTACAAATTTCAGATTTAACCTTAAATAACAGTAATGGCATACTATTTGAGCTTGTGTTAATATAGTAGAAAATTTGTACAACTATTTAAAACTAACTAATTAACTAAAACAAGTGGAAACAATATTAAAACATGGTGTTTTTATCCCTTTTATAAACCACTACACTACAAGGAGGCAAAAACAACTGGTGAGTGTTTATATTGTAGAATAAAAATATTTTTCAGCAAAAAGACATATAAGCAAATTTTTGCGATAATTATAAATAATATATAGTTATATTTCTCTATACCTTTTTGGTGGAAGTAACTCATGTCACTTTCAAAAATGTCCAAATGGAAGTTCATAGTGTATTTTATAACAGTATTTTTGTGTTCTTATAGAACAAGCAATGGACACCCTCCGAAGCACTGAATCGTTTGATTCAGTGCAACTAGATGAACAAGGTACAAATAATTGTTTACAAATTTAAGAGGAAAAGTTTATAACCTGTCATGTTTTGTCATTGTACATTACAGCACACATAATGATCACATGTATGGGCTGTTCCCCAATAAAATTATATTACATAAGTCAAAAAGTCTCAATGTATACTTTTAAAGAGCTATTTACATAAAGTGTAAAAGTATTAATTGTTCATAGTCAACCAGCCATATTGTAATATACATTTTATTTTTTTTCCGTTGCATGTTACACTAGGAAAAAAAGAAGAAGAAAAAATTGAGAAACAGGGTAAAATTTTAGAAGTAGAATATGTGTGATATGTATTATGTGTTGGTGTGTAATTCCTACACATTTGGCAGTATATATTCCTACAATCTTTGAAAATGTCTACATGGGAATTAACACTTTATGACACACTATTTTCTTTTTAACAGAAACAAAACAGCAGCCAAACAACAATCAAAAACCAGGTAGGGTGTGAATTATTTTCTTTTACAAATAAAATTTTTAAAAAAATAATTATATTATCTTCTTGTTTATTGGATATCTTACTAAAGAGCAAAAAGAGGGCAAAAATAAAAGAAAAGGTAAAATTTAGAACAAATACAAATATACAGTATGTTGATTAATTCTTACATTCCATACATTTAAAAGTGAGAAAAATTAATCAATAATTAATGCTTTGCACTTTTATTTCATATAGGTCTTTGTCACATTTGTAATGAACCTGGCCATAAGGCCTTTCAATATGAAAACAGTAAGTTTTTTGCAATATCATCAATATACTGTAGTTACTATGAAACATTGCTGACAGTGAATATAGATTATAGAAGTAATATTTCTCTTTTTCTTTTCTAACAGAATATAACAGAGATGCTAAAAGTACGTTTTACAGTTTTTTTGGTAAATTACAGATAAGGAGAGAAATAATTGTCCCAAATTGCTTGGTATTGCTTAATGGGCACCTACTGGCAGCACGACTGTAATTTAAAGCCCTAATCAAACGAGAACGCAAGTCATCGCAAGTTGGCAGTCACGCTATCTCTGCCAGCCGCTCTGAATAGTTTCCCGAAAATATCATGTACCGTGACAAAGTTAAAACTTGTTTAAAACACTCATCAAACCTTTATTTTGTTAATTTGGGTGTTCAAACGACCGCCACAGAAATTCTGACTGCCAACTTGCGATGACTTGCCTTCTCGTTTGATAAGGGCTTAAGAATTAAAATTTTTTCAATTTTAGAAAAAAGATGTTGGAGATGCGGAAAAGTGAGCCACGTCAAGAAGGACTGCGCTTCAAGCCCACGAAGAGGCCCAAAAAATGTTTTCCATAATTGCCAAGTTATGCAATGTTAAATTCATAACTTGGCAATTATGGATTTTTCCTTTCGTTCTTATAAATGATCAACAATAAATGTTTACCTTACTGTTACCTTGTGTGTAAGCATGAATGATTTCGCAGCTGAGGTCCAATATCCAAAACAATCCAAGCCATAAACAGGAGTATTTATTGTATATCCCAGTAGTGATGATTTAGACAAAGCGTATATACAGAGAAAATGCCATTTTCACCAAAAATGCTGCGAAAAATAGTCTACATAGTATACATATTAAGTGCTTCCCCAATGCCGAAACCAATCTTGAGCCAACAGTCCATGAATTATGAACATGATTATGAAACATGCACTGAACAGCGGTTCTGCCTGTACTTCATACATATAACGTTATAGTGCAAAACTGCAAATGAATCGAATCGCAAAAATATAAAATATAAATAACGCCGATCACAATTGACAGTTGCCTTGTTGTATTTGTTATATAAACTTGGAAAATGTAGCCGTATTTTAACTTGACAGCATGAGATACATGATCTGTCAAAAGTAAGTTTCTTTTATCAATAATGATTTACAGAACTATTATAAAGTTAAAAAAAATGTTCAAGTTTGTCATTGAATACCTAGTGTGAGGTTGGACAAGCTGTGCGGCGATGGTTTTATGATATTACTGTTACGATTCGTATGCATACATATTTTATTAATAAAACCAATATTATGTGTGCCACAACATGCTAGGACTGGCACGCGCGGGCGAGGGGGTTGCGTTCACGTATTTCTAGTCTAGTAATAATATACTAATACTAAAATAGGATAACTTATAAGTTTGGTTTATGGGAAGGTGGGTGGGTGTTTTAAGCAGACGTTTACTGTTTGAATTCTCAGTAAGAATGACGAAGTAAACGTGTGCATCTAGCTTTAGGCCGAATAGTTTTGACTAAGGTTGATTGTTGGATATGAATGAACAGTCAACAATCCTGAGTCAATAATGGTTAATAGAGAGCAGCCAAATAAGTGAAATAACTTTGTTATCTGCACTGTCAATCACTGATTTCCATAGCCATCTATGTTAGAACAAGGCATTATTTGAACAATCACCTTGTTCCATTAGACAAGAATAGCTACCATGAAATATGTGGAATTGATATTACATTGTTGTATATTAGCATTTATCTCGTATCGTACGTTTATTCTAAATTTTTGTCTGTAAAAGTGCAATTTAAAATACCTTGAGTCTACGATGTTGATATTGGTAACATTTTGCCGAATTCAATTGGGTATAGAACTCAATTTCAGTGTTTGACAGTTTATACAGACCTCGAATTGTTGACGATGAATGTTAATTATTGCATATCTGCATTTACCTCGTATTGTACGTTAACTCTAATTTTATTGATAAAAATTGTCATTTAACGATCAATACTCCGTTATTTTATTTAAGAAAATAGACAACAGTCTTGTGGGGTTATGGAAGTGTGGGACAAACGCTCCAGTAAGCTGTTTCTTAAAGATCGTTGGGAGCTGGGCCCTGACTGAGTAAATTGGTCAGGGCAAACACTCCATTTGATCAAGGCAGCTGGGCCCTGATATAATTGGTCAGGGCAAACACTGCTTAGGAAGATTCGAGAAATGGGCCCTAGAGCAATTTGCGATAACGCAATGGGCTCTAGGACAAGTTTCTCTTATCCTATATACATTGAGAATTGGGCCCTAAAGTGATTTGGGATAAATTTTCTCCAATGGACTTTAAGGCAAGATTCTACATGTACATCAGCATACAAAAAACGAGGTCTATGGGACAATTGTGACCTCTAAACTGGAGCAATTGTCGCCACAATCACACGCTCGTGTGTGATCCCCATAGACCCATAGAAGAAGGGTTACGTTATATACTCATTGATAAAGTGTTACATTACCAAAATCTAAAACTTTCCGAGATCAGTTATGAGTTGTTTTGAAACATCTGCAAGGATATGCACAGGAGTACGTATGTATCTTAAATAGCAGTCGGAGGACCAACGACCGAGTGTTTGAATAAGCCAATGAGGTAGATTTTGAGACGCAGCTGTTGTAGCAGCTCCAATTCTGAAGCTGTGGCCGGAGAAATTTGAGCTAGTATAGCCACCGAGAGACAACAGTGAACGCAGTTCGTTAGTGAATTGCGTCCGAGACAATGCTGTGCTGTTTGAATATTGAAAAAGTGGTCCTGAAGAATTTACACGTCGGGAAAGGTAGTTTTTCATGGCCAAAACCGGACATAGCTCGGAGTCATTAGCTCCAATGGTTATCTTAACAGCCGAACGAAATGGATCAGTCTTTGAAGCTTTTATGGTTAAACACATGTATCGAATGGTTTCATTTGAACATGGGTGGAAGGTTATGTCGGTTGGACATAAATGTATGGAAGGATCAAAATTTTTGTAACAGGTCATTTCACCAATCCGCAGAAAGCCGAAAAAGGCTAGTGAAATCGCAGCCCATAGCATGTGATCATTATGTGAAGGAATTGCACGGCAATGAAGCAGACGGAAAAATAATTTTAGATGTACCAAGGTTATAGGCAAGCGGAGCCTAGTAGCCACACCTTTTACCCGTTTAATGCCCCTTAAGATGTACTGGAGTCGCAGAAATTTACTAAGGGGGAGATCAAAACCGTTAATTAAGTGAAGATTACGAACAGCAGCTAGATAGACTTTTCTTGTACCTGGATTGACTGTTTGAGCAAGAAATACTGCAAAGTAAATAAGGATGTTTTCTGTGGTAGGAAGAATAGGAGCACTTTCGTGCAGTTTAAACTGATAGCAGAAATTCAGGAATTGTTTTTCTCCGCTGCTGTATGTTCTTGAAGTACCTTGCGCTAAGGAAGCAACCTGATAACGTCGCAAGTCGGCTTCTAGAGATCGGAAAGGATTTCTGGTAGGATTTGAGGCGACTGGTCTGCCTGAGGAGCCAGACGGCGGAAACGGGTTTGCTGAAAACGAGATATTGAATCAGCTATATTATTAAGATGTCCAGGGATATGCGCTGCTTTGAAATAAAAATTGCATTTCAGGGTTTGCAGGGTTAGAGCCCGAACTAGGTCCATCATTCTGGGACTTTTTGAGCGTTTTGCGTTTATAATTGACACAACTGTTTGGTTGTCGCAATAGAAAATAATTCGCTTTTGGAACCACCGGTGTCCCCATATGTATGCTGCGGCAACGATCGCATATAGCTCTTGCCAATCTATACTGATATCTTCATAGCTAAGTATCTGATGGGGCAACCACGATCCCTGAAACCACTGATTCTGAAAAATTCCCCCAAACCCAAGAGTCCCGGACGCGTCTGTGAACAAAGAAAGGGTGTCCGAATTCTCCCAGGTTGAATTAAGAAAACGATTTGTACCATTCCATTCACAGAGGAATGTTTGCCACATGGCAATATCTTGCTGGAAACTATGATTTAGACGGATGTGATGGTGTGGCTTCTGGATACCGTGAGTAAGTTGTATCATTCGTTGCAAAAACGCCCTACCTGGGGGAACTACTTTGCATGCAAAATTAAGAGTGCCAATAAGTGACTGCAATTCTTTTAGAGTGGTAGATTTTTTAGTGGTCCAGAGCGAAAGATCGCATCGTAGACGGTGGAGCTTATCATCAGGGAGCCGGGCTTCCATCTTGTTTGAATCAAGAAGAATGCCTAAGAACTCAAGAACGTGGGAAGGCCCTTCTGTTTTGTGCTCTGCAATTGGTACACCTAGCTGCCGAAAAGTGAGTAGCATACTGGTCAAGCTGCTTTGACAAGGTTGACAGTAGGGCTTAGAGTTGGAAGGGGGCTCCATAATTAAGAAATCGTCTAAAATGTAACCAACGTAACTTATGCAGCATTTGTTAAGGAGGATGCACTCAAGGGCGTCTGACAATTGGTTAAACAAATAAGGCGCGCTTCTCAAACCAAATGGAAGGACTTTATCGAAATAGTACCGGTTATTCCACTGCATACCTAGTAATTCCCAGTCGTCGGGATGAACTGGGTATTGACGAAAGGCAGATTCAATATCGGTTTTAGCTAAAAAGGTACCTGTGCCTAGGCGAATTAACGCGGAAATTGTGTCGTCAATTTTTATATATTGAAGGGAAAAATCATCTTTTTCAATAAAGGAGTTGACGGAGTCGCCCGATTTAGGAAAGGAAAGATGAAAGATAGTACGAAATTTATTGGAGTGCTTTTTTTGGTACAATGCCAATTGGTGAAATCTGAAAATTAGTGAACGGAGGTTTGGTGAAAGGACCTGCAGTGTGACCAAGAGCGACTTCCTTGGCGAGGTTATCCGAAATTATAGTTGGGTTTTCAACGGCAGTTTTTAGGTTCTTCGAAACTTTCGAAACTCGTGGACCTTGATAGCCTAAACGGGCGCCGAAGCGCAATTCCGAACAGAGTTTCAAAACAAATGACTGATCTGGATGTTCACAAAGAGCATCTTCTAAAACATTAACGCGAAGTGGAGTAACTACAGTTCTATCATAACTAATATTGTCAATAATAACTTGACTATTTTCGGTGTTTGGAACTTGGTTTGTCGTTGCGGCTCTCTGTTGATGGAAGGGAGTCGTCGGAACGGTTTGGGCATTGGTAGCCGGGGTGGTTTCCTCCGCATCCGTTTCGATTGCATCTATGTGCATAGGGGCAATTGGTCTTGTCGCGACAGGACCACCCGCGATTGTAGCTGTGGCAGGTTGCGTCCCTCGCTGCCCCAGTTTTGTTTGAGGGTCCATTAGAAAAAAGAGAGTAGTCATCTCGAAGCTGAGAAGGACTGGCAGTAAACACTCGAAGGCATAGTTGGGTATCTATTACCGCCCAGGAGAGAGTACGACAGTTGGCAGCTTTGTGTCGAAACTTGTGGTCATAAATACACCACCCAAGACCCCCGTGAGCTTTCGCGGCATGGCGTATAGTTTCCATGTATTGAAGCAGTTCTGTAGCGCGAGCAGGAAATTTATGAACAACAATCAACATATACGTGTTGAAAGCTGTTGTCCAATCTTGGATATCAGTAAGGACTTGTGGTTTTCGGGGTGTCAAGGAGATCCCGGAAGCGGAAACCGTAAAGCTCAGATTATCTGAGCCGTGGGTGGACTGGTTGAGATTCTTTGGCAAAAGTTTAGATAACTCAAAGAACTCACCGCTTTCGATGTCTCGGATGAATTTCGCTGGAATCTCGGGTGTAAAACCACCATCAGCCACGGTTGACGACGTCTGGCTCGTCGTTGGTTCCACTGGACGAAGTGCAGAGGACGTTAGGAAGGGAAATGACTGTCCAAGCTGTTCCAATCGTTCGAGAGGATTAACTTCGCGACCAGAGGCAAGGTTGACGACATTTGGAGTGTCACGCGATGGCGGAGCGTCTAAGATCGGTCTTTCCACGGCCACAGAAGGATTTACCACGTCGCTATGCGGGCGCGATTGGTCTTGGAAGTAGGTTTGAAGAGATAATTGGACAATGTTCGTTATTTGCGCAACTTGGTCGTCGTTGAACGTGGTGGGTACAGTGGATGGCGGTTGTCGTCGGTGGACAATGACGGGATTGTCATTTGATATGGTTACTTCTTCATCGACATGAGATATGCTGTCTGCTTGTCGGCGCTCTCGTTCTTTCGTTAGACGGGTTTTCAGTGCTTTTCTTCCGCCGTGGTTTGGAAGGTTGAGTTCTCGACAGAGTTGCCGCATCTGCGGCGTGTTTAGCCGTTCAACGTCGTCAGGAAAAGGCATTGTCGAAGGACCTGGGCGCACGATCTCGGGCCTGGCTTGGTTGGCTATATTTGGTTCTTGCACACGAGAACGACGAGCAGAAGAGCGCGTTCGTGTCTTTGGCATGGCTGGAATACACGACTAGCAGAGGCACACGAGAACGTAAGATACAAAATGTTTTAAGCAGACGTTTACTGTTTGAATTCTCAGTAAGAATGACGAAGTAAACGTGTGCATCTAGCTTTAGGCCGAATAGTTTTGACTAAGGTTGATTGTTGGACATGAATGAACAGTCAACAATCCTGAGTCAATAATGGTTAATAGAGAGCAGCCAAATAAGTGAAATAACTTTGTTATCTGTACTGTCAATCACTGATTTCTATAGCCATCTATGTTAGAACAAGGCATTATTTGAACAATCACCTTGTTCCATTAGACAAGAATAGCTACCATGAAATATGTGGAATTGATATTACATTGTTGTATATTAGCATTTATCTCGTATCGTACGTTTATTCTAAATTTTTGTCTGTAAAAGTGCAATTTAAAATACCTTGAGTCTACGATGTTGATATTGGTAACATTTTGCCGAATTCAATTGGGTATAGAACTCAATTTCAGTGTTTGACAGTTTATACAGACCTCGAATTGTTGACGATGAATGTTAATTGTTGCATATCTGCATTTACCTTGTATTGTACGTTAACTCTAATTTTATTGATAAAAATTGTCATTTAAATATTTTTGAAAGAATAATGCAGAGTAACAAAACTTTAGTAGCAAATGGTTGGGAAACAAATGTTGTTATACAAACGTTTCCTTCTGGTATAAGTAAAAACAAGAAAATGATGATAACGGTGGTGTGAATAAATATTTTGAAAAATATAGTAGGAAATTTCGAAATGGTGTTTTCTATGTAATATGTAATTTTTTAAATCGTGTTGTAGAAAATTGTTGTTTTGTAGTTAGTTTATCATATTTAAAAAAAGATAGCAAAGATGTAATAATGGAGAGAACACCTCATAAACCCGTTGACGAATTATATGATATCGATGAAATTCGCACTGTTTATCATAAGTGTGGAATTCCAGAGGGTGCAGTAAAAACAAAGAATTTTCGCGATGTTTATGAGAATTTTCTTAAAGTACAAGGTGTTGATTTGGTAGTATACTCTGATAAATATGATGACTGCATCATCTATGATTCACGTACGGATGAAGATGGGAATTTAATAAAATTAATTGATAAAGTAGTTTGTTTATGGTTAAATAATAATCATTACGATGTTGTTTTAAATATGTGAAAATTTGCTAAACTTAACCCGTATTCATTTTGCGTTAAATGTATGAGTTATTTCACCGATTTTGAACGTAAAGATAACCATATTTGTAATAATAATTTAACCTGCCAAAGATGTTTCAGACAAACGAAATGTTTGAGAAATATTAAAATTGAATGTAGTAATTGCAACATTTTATTTTTTAATGAAGAATGTTTTTGGAATCATTTGACAAACAGAGTTTTTAAACCCATGCAGTCTAATTATGGTAAACTTCCCCCTTGCCAATATTATTTCTTTTGTAAGACTTGTAATAAAATTGTTCCTCGTTTTATTTTTTTCAAAAAATCAAATGTAAAAAAACACAATTGTGAAAAAAAGTATTGTTTTCATTGTAAGATTATAAAAAGAAATCGCATTATTGTTATATGAAAACCCAATCTATCCCTAAAATAGAAAAACAATACGAAAACAATTTTTTTTTATTTCGAAACACGCGTTGATGAAAACAACTTAATGATACCGTTTTATTGTGTCGTTCAAAAAGTGTGTAAAAAATGTGAAAACATTGATTTGAAAAAAATAAGAATTATTCATTTGAAAAGCAAGAGATTTTTTAATGTTGTGGTGTGCGTGAATTTGTTTTTAAAGGAGATAATGTTGTAAACGAATTGTGTGAATTTATATTATTGCAAAAAAATTCTGTTTGGCTTGCACATAACGGTGGTCGTTTTGATACAATTTTTATTTTTAAATATTTTTTGGAACAAAAAAAAAATTATCATGATACAATAATGCATGGGAACAAAGTAATGATGATGAAAATTGCTGATGAAGACATTACATTTTTCGATAGTTATTCGTTTCTGCATATGGCCTTATCAGGCATCCCAAAAACAATGGGTCTTGAAAATTTATGTAAAGTATTTCACCCGTATTTTTTTTACGATTTGAAATATGAGGGTGAAATTGTTGATCGTAAATATTTTGATGTGGAAACTATGAGTGAAGAAACGAAAATTAAATTTGAAAAATGGTATTTGGAAAAAAAGGGAAAACAATATATATTTGAAGAGGAAATGTATTATTATTGTAGTTCAGATGTTGACATTTTGAGAAAGGGTTGTATTAAATTTTCTTCTTTGATAAAGGAAACAGGCGGGGTTTATCCTTTTTACGATACATCTTGTATTACCATTGCAAGTCTCGCGATGAAAATCTTTCGTATAAATTTTTTAAGAGAAAAAAAATGTATTGGTATTATTCCCGCATCAGGATATAGGGGTAAAGTTAATCAAAGTGTGATTGCGTTAATTTGGTTGGAAGAAATAAACAAAGAAGTGTGTGTGTGTGGGGGGGGGGGGGGGGGGGGGGGGGGGGCGGGTAGAATATAAATGTTCAAGAAACGGTGAAAAAATGATTTTAAATCGTTATGTCGATGGGTTTTATGACAATGTTGTCTACCAATTCCACGGGTGTTTCTTCCACGGTTGCCCTTCTTGTTTTCATCCTTATGAAATTAATAAAATAAACAATGAAAAATTTTGTAACCTTTATTCAGGTACAAAAAAATTTACTCATGAATTGGAAAAAGCGGGTTATAAAGTTATAGAAAAATGAGAATGCGAATTTTTAAAAGAAAACAAAATCACTAAAAGTGTTTTAAATGAGAAAAAGAAATACTTTTATGCGTACACCTTTGGAACCGAGAGAGGCACATTATGGCGGGAGAACTTCACCCGCTTGTTTATATAAAAATGTGAAAGAAGATGAGAACATTTTTTATGTCGATTTTACTTCTTTGTATCCTTTCGTTCAAAAAAGTGAAAAATTTCCAGTTGGCCATCCTACAATATTTATTAAAGATGAATGTGACAATGTAGAAATATCAGACATTTTTGGCTTAGTGAAATGTCGTATTTTACCACCGCGCGATCTATATTTTCCTGTTTTACCCCTTCGTATGGAAGGGAAATTGTTATTTCCGTTGTGTTATACGTGTGCTACTAGTGAGTTTGGGAAAAACGACGACTGTGACGGCAACGTCAATATGGCCGAGCAAAAAAACTGGGACTAGTACAACTCACGTTGTCAACCTAGTGAGTTTGGGTTACAAAGGCGCAATGTGAACGGCAATTAGTTTTGAGCGGGAATTTCATAGCCGGCCTAGTAGTAGTGATACCCCCCCCCCCCCATCTGGCGGATTCATAATTAATTAGGTAAATTGAATTTTTAATGAGCTCTGTCAATATTCTCCTCAACCTCGTACCCAGGGTCTTATCTCCGCTCCCCCGCCCCGCCCACCGCTGCGAAAAGACCTTGGTCCAGGCTGGTCACGTGCTGCCTAAAATATGGGCAGTACAAAATAAATTTTGTGTGGGTAGGGTGGTACAAAAAACTTTCTCGACTTACCGACCGGAGTAGTGTTTATACAAAACGCAAAACATCTGGCCAGATGAAATGTCACGACTCACGAAAGGTGCACAACGGCTTGGAGAAACAATCCGAAACGAGATATAATTTAGTAAGAATGCCAAAGTCTCAAAGATCAATATTTTACTGGCTTTGTAGCGCTGGCGACATGTGTTATTGATGGGAGAATATTCGTTTTAAGCATTCGAATCGCGAGGCTTTTAACTGGACGTATTCACTTAAATATAACGGCAGCTTTCACGTGTGGTATTCAACAACGTACAGGTGAAACACATACGTATTTTATTGTTTATATTGAGAGTTTGAAACAGTCTTCCATTTCATTATCAACTGTGAGGTTTACTGTGCTGCGTTGTTTTGACCATTTCTCATGCGGACAAAATTATGGTCAGTCATCCACGAACATGCTAAATGATAAATATATTTGATATAAAATGCCAATTTTCAAGTTCGTTTTAAAAAGGTTAGTCGATATCCGTACATATTATATTTTAAACAATTGGCGAGGGACTATAATTTAATGCGACGTGTTATTATTAATAGTCCGAAAAGCGGCGGGTATTAGGTTGTTGCGTTTAAAACGATCAAAACTAAAAGATACGTAACAAGTTAACTTGAACGGGGGTTTCTTTATTGGACCAGAAGTTTGTGCCAGCAAAGAAGCAGAAAAATCGATAAGACTCGCCCGCTTTCTTGAAGTCTACTGAAAGTACTATTTATTTAAGTAAACAACACAGTGCATTCAGAAATGCAGACAACAAAGGTTCAACATTTCACCTTTGCCTTATTAAATGTGTCTAGTGTCTTGCTATAGCATTATAGAATGATCTTGGTTTCAAATATTTTACTATTTTAGTACTGTTTATTTTTGTTTATTTGTCGTTGATTAATACTATTGTTCGATATTTTAATATAATTTGCCGAATGGAGGAGCGGCAACAGTTTTCGTAGTGGCGTATTCATATTTATCTATATCAAGCGACGAAAGATCAAATTTGCGGAGTTTATATAAATAGAAAAATGATAATAAGATATCGATTAATCGACTATGTATTGTATAATGTAAGCGCCCAGGTTGACGATTATTAAACGAATGGGAACATCAAAAACTTTCTTCATTGTAAACTTAAATAAACACAGCGATTTATTATAAACTAAAAACAATAGTTGTCAAAACAACTTGTTTCAATTTTAAAATCGTATCACCGGTTTAACGATTCAGTTCAAAATCGAATACCAGAAAACAAAACAACATACGTATACATGCATTTCTTCGACTATTCCAGCGAGGTCAAGCATTGATACGCAGGGGACACTCCCACAGTCCAAAATTTTGATAGACGACACGTGACCAGCCTGGACCAGGGTCTTTTCGCAGCGGTGGGCGGGGGCGGGGGCGGGGGAGCAGGAGCAGAGATAAGACCCTGGGTACGAGGTTGTATTCTCCTCGGGCTCCTTTGAGACCTCCTAACCCTAACCTCACTATTTATGCTTACATCATTAATGTATAACCCTAGTTTTCCGGAACCCCCCAACCCCCAACCCCCAATCCCCAACCCCCAACCCCCAACCCCCAAACCCCAAACCCAAACTCCAAACCCCAAACCCAAACCCAAATAGTGAAGAACTTATTAATAAAGAAAACGTTATTCCGTTTCCAAGCGACTCTGCCAATTGGCAAACAATTAAGGATGGAAGAAAACTTGTCCCAGAAGTTATTCTCCGAGCAATAATAAATTATTTTGTAACCAGAAAGTGCAAGGACAGCAAGTTGGCTGGTGATTTCAAAGGTCTAAACGATAGTTCATACGAATTGTTTAAATTAGGAGACATTCAACAAATGTGTGTTTGCAAGCCAGAAGAAAATGTAGTATGCTTCAAGGGAGTATGTCTTCCACAGATGAAAAAAGATAAACTTTATCATATAAAACTTTATCATATAAAACTGACAATCTCAAGTGGATGTGTAACTTATGCAGTGTGTGGTTGCCCAGCTGGAAAGGGACCCAATGGTAGCTGCAAATATAGCAGCATTTGCTTATTTTCTTGAAGAGTTCACTAGACTGGGCCTGTACAGAGAGTTTGTCACTTGCACTTCCAGACTTCAAGAGTGGAATAAACCAAGGCCTAGAAAATTGGAACCTAGGCGTTTATATGACATTAATTTTGAGCGGAAGAAAATCAAGAAAGATAGTGCAGAAAACCCAAAAGCTAAATGTGGTCTGAAACCTTTTCCAAATGTGTATAGTGCTTTGCCAGTTGCCTACCAATATGGTAAGCAGGCTAACAAGGAACTGCGGTCTATACTTGAAAGTAAACTCCCATCAGCAGCCATGTTGCACTGTCTCCATGATGATGATGATGATGATGAAGAGCCTTGTTTATCTGATATGGTTGATAAAAATGCTGTTGCTGAGAATGCAGATGTTACTTGTATCAACACTGATGACAAAAATAAATCAACAGATACAACAAAAATTATTCTGGTTGAGGAGCAAGTAATTCAGTTGATGGAAAACCTTGAAGTACCAGCAGACAAAGTAAATGAGATTGAACTTCAAACTTGGAGTCAAGCTAACTGCTCTAACTGGCACCAGCTTCGTAAGGTTTCGAGGCATCAGATTCAGGCTTTTTCATTGATGTGGAAAATGGCTGGCTTGGTGACACACCAGATGCAAAGGTTTTTGACCCCACTAGTAGCGAGTCCCATGGTCTGATGGAAGGAAAAGCCCCAACATCTCTCCTTGGTGTGCAAAAGAAGAAAGCTGCAGATGTATACAAACATTGTGTTTTTGATGCAGAGTCAAATACGTTAAAGATTTTGCCAGTATCAGATTATTATAAGCAAGTGCAAGGTCAAATGGCAATAGCAAAATATTGCTGGTGTGATTTTCTTATATGGACCCCCCCAGTGGATTAATGTTGAGAGAATACACTTTGATAAGGAATATTGGATCAAAATGATGAAGAAACTTACCTTGTTTTATAAGCAATGGTTTGGTCCTGCACTAGTTGAGAGGGATATGCATAAAATGTAAGCAAGTATATAAACATATTCTTTGATGGCAAATTTAACACTCAATTATATGAGATGCAGTTATTGTTAAAGAGAACTTAAGAAAACAGTGCAACCCTGGTATAGACTAACCAGGCATAAAGTTTTGAAACTGTACTTTTGACTTTAATATTATTTGATGTTCTATCCTTATCTATATATATATATATATATACAAATTTTGTTATATTATTAACAAATAAGTTTATTGTCACAGAAAATAAAAATATAAAATGCATTTTTTGCTCATTTTGCTCAGCATTATTAGAGATCCACTAAATTTAAAATTTCAGATTGACTTTCAGCTTTTCAGCTGTACCAGTACTATAAACAGAACTCAAGTTTACAATGAAATAAGAGGTACATAGAACAAATAGTACATATCTGAACAAAAATCAGGGCTGGACAAATATGGTTGGGACAGGTTCCCTTGCAAAAAGGCTGTGAGAATTCTGGCCATGTATCATACAATACTTATACATGTATCAATAGTGTATATAGCATATACCACCTACAGGTACATTTTAAGTAAATAGGTATTTAATTGTTCTTCAATAAATAAGGGGAACTTGAAAGTTTGACAACATTGCACACACAAAGAACATCTGATCAATGGTACCATTTTCCATCATTTTGTTGGTAACCATGTCCAAAAAATAACTCATTTTCTTCAAACTGATATTTACCATTTAGAAAAGGAGGAATGTTGACTACTGCACCATGACATACAAACAACTCTTGCACATCAAAGCCACGGTCTGCCATAACCATGTCATGTCTGTCCCACTGTTTTTGTAATATTCCACTTTGTATGGTTAACTCTCGGTCAGAGATTGATCCACCAAACAAAGTTGACACGAATGCTATAGCCCCTGAGGGTGTTATGCCAACTAGTGCTTTCAGAGTATTATGGTTCTTATAACTGGACCAGGTTAGCTGCTGTGCCTCTGGATTTTTTGGTTGTTCAATAAAAATTTCTGTTGCATCAATTATACACCTTAACTTTGGATATTCTTTTCTGACATGATTTGGCATGAAATTGTTGCACTGTTTTCTTGTAGGCCATATATCAAGTTTTTTAAAACGTTTATAAAGAAAATTAACCTAGGTAGTAATAATACGAGAGACATGGGATTGTGACAAACTGAATCTGCACGCCAAATCATGAATCAATAGTCCAACTCGTAATCTGCAAAGTACTAAAAAAACTCATTATTTGGAGTAACTTGCCTTGCAGGACCACGTTTAGGACATTCAGATTTTTGGTCCCTAGCACTTCCCCATCAATAAGTATCAATAAGTTTAGCCTTGTATAAAATAACGCTCAATCAGTGTTCTCCTATGTAATGATTCAATTTAAAACCTATTAGCGGCAGCGATTAAGTGATCAATAAGTTTAGCCACGAGGTAACGTTCAAAGACTCATTTTATAAAGAGAAAATTAACATAACTCTATATGTAGACGCGAGGGTGGCCGAATGGTTAAGGCGCTGAGTTTAAAGTCCCAGAAGACGTGGGTTCGAATCCCACACCTGGCAATAATTTTTCTTCAAAACAAGAAAATCGGTAGTGTTGATAAAAGATATATTTTCAGTTTCCTATTTACACACAAAACCCCTATAGTATTTACAAACACATGTTAAGCTAAATTAAAATCCGTAAGGAACTGTATCAAACCTATTTACAATAACGCGTTTGTTGTAAACTACCCTATAATCTTTACTCTGACGTTTCGTGACCACTCGCTTGGTTTTCGTGTCTCGTAATTTTAAGCTTTATCTTTTAGTGGCAAACGATGGAAGGAAAGTTCCCTATTCTTCTTTGACGAGTTATTGCATCCGTAGGCAATACACCAGTGAGACATACTTGCTCAAATACACAGTATCAATGTATCAAATTATCAATCATCAGGGCTCTTCATCACCAAGCCTCGCTTTCATGCAATGAGCCATTCTGCTGACCAAAAGTAGCAAAAGCGCTATTGCGGACATTTGAGCGAGCGCGCCTATCGGTCAGCGGCCATCGCGTATATCCCTTAAACTTCCCAATTATCCTCTTCGGACCTTCGCTTTCCCGAAATGGTTGTGTCTCGTGTGACGTGTCAAAGGTATCGAACTTTGGGCCAGAACGGGTCACTTTCACAGGCCAATAAAGCCGCGGGCTCAGGGGTATCTAGGCAGCGACTATAGAAATGAAAAGAGAAGCCTTCGACGAGTATTATGGTACCAAACACGAGGTATAGCGAGCAATATTGCGAGTTTAACGAGCAAGTGAAAACTCTTCTAACAACGAAGCAATGATATGCTGGCGCTCATTTCACCCGACGGCTAATGGATTTTTAAATCGAAAATGCAGAACTTTTATCGTGAGTATGAAACTGGGAGATGGCGGAAAGCATGGAGATATTACTCATCAAAGCCAAACGATTTCGGCAACTACGGATTGTTGAATACCTAAGGAGAACCAAGCGTTTAAAATTAGCTGAACTGTTACTGAAATTTCTAAGCGAAGACATGCGCAAATCTTGCATGTCCGTAATTTCTGGCCATGGAAAATACAATTGGGACGTGGACTCGGTTTTCTCCGCGCAAATCAAAAAGTTCTAACTTTAGAATCGAGCTTTCTGTCTTACTGTCCGTTTTTTGCATTGTAGTCAGAGAAAGGAGAGTTTTCTCGCCATCAACACTGAGTTTGCTCATCAAGTTTTCGGAACAAAACGAAGTATTGGATTCTCCATCTAAAAAATGCCTACGTTTCGACCGCTACGTTTTGTCGCTTTCAACCGCTCTTACCTTTACAGGTACCGCTGCTAAACGTATCGCTGGAAAGTTAGTCTTGTCAACGTCAGAATGTTTGTTTGTCTTGACGTAACCATTCTGAGCTTCGCCTTCGGATTCGTTTTCTTCGTTCTTGTTCTTGTCTTTATCGTCGGGTTTTTCTTCCTTCGGCTTCGGTTTCACGGTCTGGTTTTTTGATTTGCTGTCATCTTCAGTTATCTCGTTAAGGTAGGTGAAATGCTTCTCTTGGCAGCCATTGACCTTGCAGAAACTGCTCTTCGAACAGGATCTTGCTAGATGACCAGGAGTGAGACAGTTATCGCAAAGTCCTTTCCTCCGCACCGTCTTCAACCTCTCGACCAAAGACATCTTCTTGAAACGTGGACATTGAGAGAGCCAAGTGGTTAACATCACAGATAGGGCATCTGATGGGGAACTGTTTAGGACGATTTGCAGGTAGGTTTCGATCGCCATGAATTGCAAAGGATATTTCTAGAATTACCGCCATATTTGCGTCTTGATCGGAATTCTTCGTTGCCACGGTTTTCGTCTTTGGAATCGTTAGGCAAACTGCCAAAAATTGGATGGGAAGCTGCTCTAGCGCTCTTTTCGAGAAAGGAAGCTATATCCTCAATTGTGATCTCTCTCTCGTCCCTTTCGGTGATGCTGGCAGCGACGTCTCGCCATTTTCGCCGCAAACCAAACGGTAGTCGACTAACATTCCTTAGGCTGTTTGGATTCTCTATTTTGCTCAGGTAACCGATGTCTTTCAGCGTGTTCTTGCAGCTCGTCGACAGAATACAGAATTTTTGAAGGGCGCTTCCATCTTCGGATTTCATCGAAGGGCCGTCCGTCACTCGTTCGACGTATGTGGTGCATTCTATAATTCTGACCATACTTTTGCTTTAGCAATCGTTGTGCTTCGACATAACCATACCCAGTGTCTTCTTTCATCGATAGACAACTTTTCATCAACTCTCGTACGTCGCCGGTCGTGTACTGAATAAGATAGTACATTCTTGCACTATCGCTGTTTGTCTTGAATTCAATTAGGTTTTCGAAAGCGCGAATTAAGCTTTGCAATTCGATTGTGTCTCCATTGAAAGTGGGGATTTCGGGCTGTGGTAACATGCTGTAGTCGTTTCTTCGGAATTTTCTGCTGTGCACGTTCTCGTAGGCGTTTTGTCGTTGCTGTCTTCTATGACTATAGACTGATTTTTTGGTCGATTAGTTCATTCATTTGGTTTATCTTTTACTTTCTCGACAAATCGACAGCGGGTTCTTTGCGTTGGATATTATTTCGTGTTCGTAATCCTTTGTTATTAATTCGACTTGCTTCGTGAACGAAGATGTGACGTTCTTTTCGATGGCTGTGAACAAGGGAACGGTTTGTTCTGCTTTCTCGGCTTCTAAGTAAGCCTGTTCTTCGGCAGCCGCCTTTGCTAATCTTATTTCGAGTTATAATTCTTGTGCCCTTTGCTGAAGACGCAGTTGCTCTTCTTGGAAGGCTCGTCGCTTTCGAAATGAAGCTGCCTCAGCTTCCAACATAGCCCTTTTTGCTCTTGCTCTCGCTCTAGAGGTCGAAATTGAACTGGTCGTAGACGATTTTGAGCGCTTTAGGTAAAAATGTTGCCTTTGAACAAGCTCGCGATCCTATATTACTCACGGAATGTTCCGGTCGTATTTCGGGTTCCTTCTTAGATTTAGCGACTCTGTCCATTCTATAACCTTTTCTTTCAAATCGAAAATTCTTTGCATTTCGAGTTCGTAGCAGTCTTAAGATTCAAGAATATCGTCGTCGTCGTCTTGTAAATTATCGTGAAATGCGTTATGAGCGAGCTGAAATTTCTCTAAGGCCTTTTCTAAATCAGCGAATTTTTTGTCTACTTCTGACAAGTTATTTGGGTCCAACATCAATTCTCTTATCTCATTTTGCCTTTTCGATAGCATGCCCTTTGCGTTGCTTCTACCCCGCTTAAGTTGGCGGATATCGTCGCTTTGCAAGCTTTGTTGCTCGACTGACGCGGCATTTTCGTCAATATGGTCTTTACTGGGATCTTCGTTCAGAGTGGTCTTAGACGCACTTTCTTCGGTTTCGTGTAGCATAATTTATCTATTGATTTAATCGCGTCAATAGATCTTCGTTTCAAGACGGTCGCATACTTCGCATACCAAGCGTTCCTTTGTGAATGCCTCGGGAACAGTCACGCAATGTAATTGATAAACAGTAAAACAACGAGTATACAATACGCACACAGTTTGTAGACTGAATTGATGTTAGATCTTAAGACCTTCGTTGCTGGAGTAAATTCGAACTTATGTAGGCATCGAATGTAGCGTGTAGCGAAATCAGTTCAGTTTTGAGTTTTCTAGCCTACAGGTTTGGTCGCTTGAGGTCGCGTGAGAAGAGGTTCGAACTTCACTTGGCAAACTAGACACGTTGAAATGGTTGAATGTCCTTTATTCGAATTTGAAGTAGCGATAATGTCGTTTGCACGTTCGTGCGAGTTCAAACTAAGAGTAAAACAATTAAACTATACTCAACAATAAATCTATACATGCAATATAACTAAAAAACGTAAACCTATAAGCATAACAAATCAATGCTATTTAACTAGCAAAGGTACAGTACGCATGCAAATCAAATATAATCAATCTTACTTTAGTCTCCTCTCGTGGTTCGATTCTGAAATAGCAGTTCAATAATAATAGTCACGTTTATGTTTCTCTCTTCAAGAGTACAATGTTCCCTCCTCAGGTCTATCTCAACTCTGACTCACATTACATTGCTGAGCATATATTATTAGATATAAACTTAATATTAACCCTTTTAATTATCAGCGTAAATACAAAAGTCATCTGAGACTAACACACTGAACAACGCCTTTTATACTCTGGGCTGGTACACGTAGTACCCACTACGTCTGTCGGAAAGATCCCGGATCTTAATCGGATTTCATCGGGACAGGTCGGAGTGAGATCGACAAGCAAATAGGAATATGGCTCTTTAATTGCCATTTGGTAGGCTTGCTGAAAAAAGTTAGTGTTGCTGGGATACAGTTGCTTAGCAAGGTGAATAATTTGAGGACTAAGTAACTAGCGTTGAGAGAGATGGTAAAGTGATCTTTGCTCTGATGAAACAAGTTTTGTATAATGTAAATCAAGCTGAGATTCCAATGGTGGGATTTCTTAGTAAATAATTTAGCAATAATCGAATCTCTTTCTCGCATCATGTCATCAATGATGTACAAATTTCGCGTCTTGGGATTAATACTATCCAGCATCGATTTGGGTAAACCTTGGACAAATTGAATACCAGGCACGACTAATTCTATTTCAGGAAATGTATCTTGATACTCTGAATAGAAATATACGATGTTTTCTGGGACAGGGTCGATCATGATTTGGGCATTGGCTAACAATTGTTTCACAAACGTCTTTCCAGTTTTGGTCTCCCCAGAGACCAAGAGCGAGCCCAAAAGGGTGTGCTGGGTGTGCTAACTGTATGGAATACATGGTTAAACTGAGCAGACCGAGCTTTTGAAACATTATTTAGGCCGTTTAGAACGTGATAACTTTGCGTTTCGGATTAGTCTATGTAATTATTTCAAAAGAGTTTCTGAATCAGAGTTGAAGTTTTGGCTCAAATCAAATGATATTGTCTTTCTTTTGAGAACAGATGATAGACACTGGCCAAATGATTTGGTAATCTTAATAAATATTGCTTTCCACAGATAGGACAGTCTTTATGCTTTCGTGGCATGATAACAAATGATCAGTTTGTAATGTTGTTCAGAACTAAATATTCTGGCCCTCTGGGCCTTTCGTAAGGCCATGTGGCCCTATCGCTTGAATGTGTTTCCTATCCCCACACCCTCCTCCATTAATTATATTATAACTAAAAATAGACATCCCATAAATGTGAATGCCCGGATGGCCGAGTGGTTAAGGCGTCGGATTTAAGATCCAATGTGCATTTGCACGCTTGGGTTCGAATCCCACTGCAGTGTTAATAAAAGATGTAATTTCAATTCTCTATTTTACACACAAAGACCTCAAAGTATTATTTACAAACACACAAAAATATTTTTTTAAATCCATAGGTAAAGTATCAAAATTATTTACAATAACACGTTTATTATATACAATTCTATAATGTTTTTCCGCACTCTTAGTCAACACACTCTTTTCTTTCGGATCACGAACAATCTTAAAAGGAATATTTACAGAAACTTTTACCGAATCTACCATATCGCCCACAACACCTAGGCACACCATATCACACAAAACATTGTGATGGGTCCTATAATTTAAAGTGATCCTCTAACTTTGCACTTGGTTTCACCCGTGTTCTTAGTATAGCTATAATTCTTAGGACCACCTGACATAAAAGTTGTGATATGGCTGCCCTTGAGCTCGTCCGTCAATTCTCCGAGGTAGGATCCTGTAGGTGGTTCCCAGTCACCTTCCTTCGGCACATGAATGATGGCATCCGTATCGAAATATAGGACGTGACGATCGAGTTGCTCCAAGACACCATATAGTTTGAGGCGAACATGGGCTGTCGTAAAGGCTACGATGACCACGTTGGTCTTCCCATTAGCTTCAACAAACTCGTCGACGTTCTCGAAGTGGACCTCGATCATTTCGTCATTGATGAAGTTGGCGTGGGTCACATTATCTTTGTTACTGGATAACAGGTCAAAGTATTCGGCCGGATCCGAAATTATCTTGACTTTATCTGAGTCATGTTAGGGCACTGTGCAAATTTACCTAGTAACAGAAACAAAAGAGAAAAGCAAAACATTAGCCACTGCGTTGTTAGTTAAATTACGATTAAAATTACTTACCCCAAAAGGAATTCAACATCAGCTTGGCCAGCACCCTCAGACCAGGATTCTTCACAATTTTCCTCGGATCCAACCGAATTCCTTCATGGGCAGCATAGTCTGCTATGTACTGCGCCTTCTTCTCATCGGTGTCACAATTTTGGGGGTAACCGGTAGCCTCTTGTTTGATTTTAAGGAACGTGTCCACGTAATCATTAACTAGGCCGTCAGTGTGCTCGGAGAAGTGACACACTTCGTCAATTTTGACCAAACGATAGCCCTTTGCCATCGCTTTTTGGAGCTCTAACGTGACCCAACTTCCATGGAGAGCGCGATCGACGTCAGAATGGCGATATAGTTCTTGCTGGAGGGTGTCGGCGCAGGTTCGACACAACGTGAACATGAGTTTGGGTACGGTACGGTACGGTAAGGGAGGACAGGATGGTAGAGCCCACGAGGAGGAAGGACCGTGCATTTCACCAAACCAAAGTACTCGTCGATAGGTTTGAAGTTCTCGGTGATGATTTCTGGATGACCAATTGGATATTCACCGTACTTGTTGCACAGCGTGTAGAGACTGCAGAAGTGAACATAGTGGACTTTCTCGTCTGGTTGGATCTCGTCGAAGAGGCGTGTGGCGTTGGTTCTTCCGCCATAGAAACTTTCTCGTGGTTGTAGGGGCTTGGAGATCTCAAAGTTGTCGAGAAACCTCTTCATATGAGGATCTGAAGCAAGCTGATGATCGATGTCGCAGGTCCAGATCTCAATGACGTTCTACCTATTTTCCTTCAAATATTGGACCTTTTCCAAGGTTCGTTGATGGAGCTTGTGCATCGTCAATTCATTGACGGGATTAATCGTATCTCTGGCATAACATTTTGTACAACCATGCCATAAACGGCCCTGAACTTCCCGTACCGTGTTAGTCTCGGCGTTGTATCCATCGAGGAGGTAATTTCCGATGTGTTGCTCACCATGGTTGCGTGCGTGACGGATGGCAATATTATCATGTTGAGCGATGTAAACTAACATCTTGAGAGCGATCACTGACTGTTTTTTCTCGGGTTTGTAACCACAGGGAGGGATGACGGCGTGGTATTTTCCTTGAGGAACGTCTTCCGAAATACGAGATTACAGGCCGAAGCGACGGTAAGACATTGTGCGAACGGATCGACATCGGTTTCTTCCCTGAAGAGTTCACGGAAATCGAGGCAACAGCGACGATGAGTGTCTACATCTGACTGACTCAGGATCTCGGCTTGGAAACGCTCGACGAGGTCGTTGTACCAAGCGAAAAACTTCTCGCGGTCGTCAGACTTCATGCCATCAGGGTCGTAGAACTTGACGTCAGGTAGTGGTCCAATGTGGTTTTGATTTTCAATGCTGTTAAAAAAGTGAGGAAAGTAGCCTTTCTCCAGCTCTGTTATGCCAAAGGTCTTGGGGAAATCGGAAGACGCATAGGGATGAAACATAGCCACTCTATAAATTTAATGTTCAATTGTGGGACGGTAAGGGAAAGTATCTTGGCGCCACGAGTGATGACCTCCGGAGTAATACCTTGCTTGCTACCTTGCTTGTACAGGTACTGCAGGATAAAGTATCCGTCGTACGCCTGAAAGTTATGGGCGATGAATGTTGTATTCGCGTTTTAGCGTTGGAACAACCACTCGCAGAACTCGTCCTTGGTGTTTGGACCTGAAAACACGATTTCGTCGGCGCTCTCGTTTTGGACCACGCAGAGGTTCGCGATGTGTTGCTCATCGTCTTGGGTACACTCGAAGTCGAAGAACATCAGAGCTTGATCTCTTTCGTGGCCACCATTGTCATCAACAGGTACGTCGTCGTCGAGAAACTCGTTACGCTGGCTTTCTTGGGCTGGTTGTTGGTTCCTTTGCCCGACGGGTTGGATGTAACATTGATGATTTTCGGGTTTGACGTACTTGGCGCAAACGGAACATGGCTCTGGTCACAACGCGTTGACACTTTTGGCACTTGGTCAGCGAACTACATAGAGATTTTTGCTTACCGGTGGTGGCTTTATGGCGGGCGAAGCACTCGTCGCTTTTGAAGAAACGGTTGCAGTGTATGCAGAAGGTCCAATTCATCATAGGGCAGTTCTGAGTATGGCACAGTTTGCATAGGTCCTTGGAACCACCTTAAGTTGGTATCCAGGGAGGACAGCCTGGAACGTTTTGACCTCGATACCACAGGGACCCTGGGGAACACCAGCGGTCTCGTGGAGTTCGCGGGCTAGACGACCTTGGAGAGGTCTGTCAGGCTTTCTGATATAGCTGTACTGGGGATCGTTTCCAATTTCGTCTTGGCAACTATAATAGCCCTGGCACAACAACGTTCATCTTTGTTTTTAATCTGAACGAAGCATTGCTTCTTCTTTAAGTAGCTTTGAAGATTGACTACGTCACGCCGTTTTCTTGCACCACCTTGAGGCATTTTTCAGTTAGATCCGTACCTAGTAAGACGTGTAATAAGTTGCTCCGTAAAATAGTACAGAATTTAAATATGAATGTTGAAGAAGGAAAGCAAAGTAGCCTCCTACACGAAATATCGATTAGCAACAAAGGCAAGTTGGTATGGACTAAATCATATTCAGAATTACAGATGTTTGTTGAAGAGGTTTTAAACCTTAGTGATGGCGACTGGGGAAATCCTGGCGGGGATGCGAAGCAGTTCAAATCTGAGGCTCTAGATATGAGATGGTACCGAGAAAGTCAATCAATAACTCTAAATGGAAAGCTAAAGGATGAGCTAAGGATGAAGTTGGTCTCACTGGCCGGAATATCAGAGCAGCTGGCAAATGAAATCAATAATGGTGGCGAAGCTTCTGGCGGCTTAATCGATAACCCCGAGGGAAACGACGGCTGTGGTGCTTCGGTTCTGAATGCATCAATGAATTCTAAAGAAAGCTCAGCGAATATTGATGAGAATGCCATCTTAAGCCTAGCGCACACTATACAAGATGACCAAATGTTGTCCCTTGAGGCCCTTCAAAGCCAAATACAAGCTCTTACCAAAGAAGTAAACGGAAATACGGCTGCTCTAGAAAACATAAGGGAACCAAAGAGGGACTCCAATCCATTGTTGGTTCAAGAATCGAAAAATGAAGTCGATCGCCTAAAAGAAAAAATCTATAAACTAATGGACGAGAACAAACATTTAAAAAACGAAAATAATGAAAACACCGAAAGAATCAACAACCTATCATTTATACTAGCTGACTTGCAACAAAAGACAAAAAACGCAGAACAAGAAAGGGACAGCGTAATTACTGCCATGCGTCTGCTAATTGCTGAAACCAATAGCGTAGTAGAAAACAATGTTATTGAACAAAAGCTGTGCAATGAAGTGGATGAGTGCACCCAGTCAAAAGATATCATAAACCCGAATATTAAATTAAAGAACAAATATTCGGTACTGGAAAACGAGCAAGCAGACGGCGGCGAATCAAGCGCAACATCAAACCAGAAAACTGAGAAAGATCAAGTACAACAAAAAAATAAAATAAAATCCAAGTCAAAGAAAAAGACAACCAAAGATGGCGCATCACGTAAGCCGCAGGAAGTAGAACAGGCAAAAGCTAATCAACAAGAACAACAGCCTCAACAACAAAGGAAAACTGTTGTTGTAGCAGGAGATTCTATAATAAAATACGTGAAGGGGTGGGAATTATCTAATACCGAGCAAAATGTCGCAGTAAAGTCCTTTTCAGGCGCCACCGTGGAGGATATGAATGACTTTCTCAGGCCAACAACTCGAAGGCAACCTGATAAACTGGTCATACACGCGGGCACAAATAATATACGAAGTTCGACGCCGCAGAATATTGCTGACGAAGTTACTAAAGTGGCACACCAGTTCAAACAGGAATCGAAGAAAACAAAAATAATTATTCATCCTTGATCACTAGAAGCGATAATCCCGAATTTGCAAATAAGGTAAAAGAGACCAATATTGCGTTGAAACTGAAGTGTGAAGAAAACAATTGGTCGTTTATAGATAATAGTAATATAAACAGCTTACATTTAAATAGCAGGGGGTTACACCTAACTCATGAAGGGAGTGCCCTATTACAGGCTAATATAGGAAATATATTAAAATGATATGATAAGAGGCCGAGGGAAAAAAATAATGAGACAAATTGGTCAAATATTCCTAAATTAAGAGGTTTTAGAATGGCTATGCTCAATATAGCTAGCCTTCCGAAACACCTTGACGAAATTCGCCTGCTATTGCATGATAAAAAATTGGATGTCTTGGCACTAAATGAAACTCACCTTGACTCCTCTATTTCGGACGACCTTATGAGTATCGAGGGTTACGATATACTGCGCTCTGATCGAAAACGAAATGGAGGGGGAGTATGTATATACGTTAGGTGTCATGTAAACTATGAAAACCGTCCAGATTTAATTCCAAACGATCTAGAAGCCGTTTGTCTGGAAATAAAACAAGCCAATAGTAAGTCTTTTATTTTTTCGAGTGTTTATAGACCACCAAATACTACTGTTGAGACCTTTTCAAAAATTGAAAGGCTAATTCAACTAGTGGATAATGAAAACAAAGAAGTTTACATGTTAGGTGATCTGAACTGTAATCTACTCGATTCAAATTTGTCGAATGTTAAAATGCTTCAGGAAATAATGCAACTGTACCAATTAACACAAATAATTGATGATCCTACACGTGTTACTAAATCTACAAAATCAATACTTGATATTTGCATTACTTCCTCTCCGGATAAAATTATTCAATCAGGCGTGGTGCATCTCGGTATAAGTGATCATAGTTTAATCTACGCAACACGTAAACTAAATTCTGTCATTAAAGGAGATTCTCAAAATTCGGTTGAATTTAGAGAAACTTTAGGAAATTTAATGTTGAAAGCTTTCTTAGTGACTTGTATATGCTTCCATGGGTAGAGCTTGACTGTAAACAAAACGTGGATGAAATGTGGGAATGCTGGAAAACCTTATTTCTTCAAGTGCTTGACAAACACGCACCGAAGAGATCAAAAAGACTAAGGAAAAAGGGTAATGTTCCCTGGTTCAATAAAACTGTTAAAAGTTGTTTCAGAGAGACCACTTTAAGCGCGTAGCAATAAAAACCAATAATGAAAATGATTGGAAGCTGTACAGGTCATCTCGAAATGCTGCAAATATTGCCTTGCAAAATGCTAAAAGGGAATACTATGCAACAAAATTCCTCAATAACAAAACGAACGCAAAACATGCATGGAAAACAGTTAATGAGATACTAGGAAGAAGTCAGAAGCAAAATATTGTTAATGATATTAATTTACCAGAGAAAACAGTCACATCAACTAGTGAACTGGTTAATGTTTTTAACGATTATTTTACCGATGTTGGTCCTAAACTTGCTGAAAAAATTGAATACGAACACAACTATAGCTTTCGAGATTTCATTCCTCAACATGAACCAGTTGAGAGATTTATTGCAACAGTTTACAGGCTTATAACCAAATTAACTATCTCCAAAGCTACAGGTATTGACGAAATTTCAGCTAAAGTACTAAAGGCTGCAGCTCCTGCTATTGCAGAGCCTTTAAGAAGGATTTTTAATATGTCTATTGCCACTGAAAGATTCCCGATGGAGTGGAAAGTAGCACGAGTAACTCCAATTTTTAAAAAAGGCCAACGGACTATGTTAGATAACTATAGACCAATCTCAATTTTACCTGTGGTCAGCAAACTGATGGAAAGGATTCTGTACGACCAAATGTATGATTATTTAAAGAAACAGAATATTCTTTCAGAACATCAGTTTGGTTTTAGACAATTTCATTCCACAACTACCACACTTTTAGATTGTACTAATGAATGGTATATTAACATGGACCGTGGCCTATACAACATAGTTGTTCTTCTCGATTTAAAGAAAGCATTCGATACTGTCAATCATGAAATTCTTTTACGTAAGTTCGAACGGTATGGCTTTGGTAATAAAGCCCTAGATTTACTAAGTAATTACTTAACAAATCGAACACAGAGATGTCAGCTAAATGGAATGCTTTCAGATCAGAGAGGAATAACTTGCGGCATCCCTCAGGGAAGTATACTTGGCCCTCTTCTGTTTATTATCTATATAAATTATTTGCCAAATTGTCTCAAACATACAACACCAAGGATGTTTGCAGATGATACCAGCCTTACAGCTGTGGGCAAAACATTAAATGAAGCAGAAGAGATAGCGAATAAGGACTTGAAAAATGTTAAAGTGTGGTTGTCTTCAAACAAACTTAGCTTAAATATTGCGAAAACGGAATATATTTTGATTGGATCACGCCCTAAGATTAATAGCATGGATGTCCAACCCACAGTTAAGATCGACACATGTCCAATCAAAAGAGTAAAATGCGCAAAAGTGCTAGCAGTTGAAATCGATGAGAATCTAAATTGGGAAAAACATATTGAATATATCGCTAGTAAAGTATCCTCGGGGATTGGTGCGTTAAAAAAACTTAAAGAATTTGTCGATCGAGATACATTAGTGCTGGTGTACAATGCATTGATCCAGCCGCATTTTGATTACTGTTGTGAGGTTTGGGATGAGCTTGGCAAAGGCCTAGGCGAACGTCTTCAAATATTCCAGAATCGAGCGGCTAGATTAATTATGAATTTTAAAAATGAACATGGACAGTCTATCTTAGCTCGTACTGCTCTCGGTTGGACATCTCTCGAAGAACGTAGAGCATTAATGAAGGCCAAACTCATGTACAAAACAGTAAATCAATTAGCTCCACAAAGACTGTGTAACATTTTCCAATTTTCCAACACTGTTAATAGTTATAATTTAAGGGGTTCTGCAACTGGCCTTTTTATTCCAAGGCCCAGGACAGAATTTTTAAAAAAAAGTTTCAGTTACAGTGGGGCTAAATTATGGAATAGAATACCAGAAAATATTCGAAATTCGATATCTTATAACTCGTTTTGTAAAAACCTTTTCTCCTCGGCCTCCCAATTATTAAGTTAAGTAGTTTAGTTAAGTGAATTTAATAGCATTTATATAATAATAGTTTGTATGTATTAGTAAATTAGTCTTAATTTGTAATAGTTAATCAGCACACCTCTTATGGAAATCAGCACAATGTTGAATGAGATTAGTGTACCTAAATAAAGTTGATCTATCTATCTATTTCCACGTGAACTACGTTGACATTGACTGACTGACTGACTCGTCCAACGTAAACTGCGTGTTGGATTGGAAAACTCTCTCTACTGCGGCCAGGAATTTCTCGGGGGTCAAACGGTCTCGGGGAAGGAAAGGTAAAGAAATGCCGGACTCGATCATGAGGTGACATATCGGTGGTCAGCCGATCAAACAAATGCTTAAAAGCACGGTTTAACCCAGGTACAACATTTGAAACCCCATGCACGTTTAAATCGTTAAACTGAACAGTATAACCGGTACCTGTGGTCTTGAATTTCCTTACTTTGACTTGCTTAACCGATTTGATGGTGAAGTACTCTTCGAGTTTCATTCGTTTAGAGGAAGACTCGGTGTCGTTGGCTCTCTTTCGCTTGCTGCCTTTGCCAACTTGGTTTTCCATAGGATCGTCTATGGGGGAATCGTCTTGTTTGGCTTCCTCGTCTGGGCATAGGAACTCATCGTTGTTCCAATCCTCGTTGAATTGGTGGCGTTCGTCCTTGGCCCAGTTAGCCATCAATTCAGGTACAACACCGGCTGGTGTTTCGGTCTCACGTTGTAAATCCTCGGCCATAGCGTCGGTCCAAAAGATGATCTTTTGTTGTAAGACAGCCCGTTACTGCTCCTCAGTGAGTACAAACGAATCCTCTAAACACTCCAAGGATTACAGCCAAGAAGAGAATAAATCCAGTCAAATACTTTTTAAAACACTTTTCGAAGCAGACTTTCGACGTTACTCATACGAGAACAGAATTCGAATGAGACGACGCGACGCTGTACATTCTCTACGGTTACAGCTCCGCCTAAACATGTCCCATTGTTTCATTCCCTAATGACCTTTTAATGACCTCCTAATGAGTTTTTCTAGACATGGCTTATGCAAATATTGGTAGCAATGTTCCTACGTGTGCACTGAGCCATTCCGTTGCCAAATAATATCTCGTTTATATATCGCCACTTAAAATCATTCTAATGGCTTTTCGAATTGATTCCTCATCTAAAATCTTAAGTTCTTCTTCCGATTTCTTCATTTGTTTTATATACGAGAGCTTAGTTAGCAATGATTCTGGGATGACTTATTATGTTTGAATATTTATGTCCTAAGTGTTCGTTGCTAAGCGTTTTCTGTGTCAAAATATTCACAAAATTTTCAACGCTTTTATCGTACGTTTTTCTCATGGTTCCCCACACTGAGTGTACAAACTAGTTATCCTACAATGAAGACTCCAACTACTTCTTATGGTCTGAGGATATCCATTCTTTACAGAAATTCATCGTTAATATCCTTCAGAATGACCAAGGGCAAGAACCGGAAAACGCCGTCATCAACTAAGACAAACATCATAACATGTTGTCTTTTAAAGTGAACGACTGTACAGTCAAACACTATCGAACTACTCAAAAGATTGTTATTCAAGGCCCTGGTATTTCCAACCCATCAGGAAAACTATCTCAGTTTATCGGACGGCGAGGAAGCCCTTCAGGAAAGCTTAAGCAACACCATCAGCACGAGTCTTGGAATCAACGAAACGTCTCTTGGCGAATGTCAACTAAATTCAACGAGTTTGATTCAACCTGTGTCGCTTCCCAGGATTTTACGTTAAATCAACCTAATTGCGATTGTTTCCTTCTAAAAGCTGAATTAAAAAAAGTTCAACTAGATATTATTCTGTTGAAAAAAGCCGTTGATTCAAATTCTGATTCAAACTCTCATATGCAAATTGGGGAAATGATGAGACGAAAATTAAGCTGCGTGACGAAAATGAATTACTTCGTAAACAGGTCGATCTACTCAAAACTCAATCGAATTTGATTCATAAGCTTGAATCCGAAAAAAACAGCTTAATTACTTCTCTTAGAATCCTGCATACTGATGAATCCGAAAAAGCCAGCTTAATTACTTCTCTTAGAATCCTGCACACTGACTTGAGAACAGGCGATGAAGCTGTATCTCAGGCTGCTCAACATGGTAGCGTTAACCAACAAAATAATAACACTCAGAAGCCTAAATCTAAATTGAAGAAGAACAATAAAAAGAAGAATGCTCAAGGCCAAGAAGTCTCAAAAGACAACGCCGTTGATAAGTCTCCTGATCAAACGAATGATGATGATTCTGCATTAAACCAAAACCATGCCTCAACTAAATCTGTCATAATTCTTGGGGATTCGACTATCAAAGGCATAAAATGGTGGAAATTGCCGAAAAATGATAAAGGACCTCGAATCAACATAAAATCTTTTCCTGGCTGTACTGTTGATGATATGGAAAGCTATATGCTACCATCATTACGATTCGACAATTCGAGTAATGATACACCAGTTCGAAAATGCGGGGAAATATTTTACGGACTGATACTGGAATAAATGTTCGATTTATTTAACGACGACGAAACCAATTAACCAAGATAAAATCGTAAACTAGAAATAGCAATTACAAAGAAAACTAAGCTAACTCTATGCATACTTAACATTCCAATCATGCCATGTAAAGGTAACATGCACTCTACAATATAAGTTTCCCTAAATATAGGAAATGCATAACTAAATCTAAACAGTTGAACAACTGTAACATCAATACTAACGAACGTAAAAACTATATCACTATGCATGCACTAAAACGTCATACAACACAATGTTAAGCATGCCACGAGGTCTTAAACCTTAAAAGGTCTTAGTTGCGCAATCAAAACGATACTAAAAACATTAAAACTAAATACAAACTGTATAACTTACATAACAGTCCCGCGATGCCGATTGTTCTCCACAACAGTTTGGCTACGACGAATTCCGATATGTAGTATATAAGTACGATATACGACAACCTTTGTTCCTACACGACTGACAACTAAAAACCAACTGAACAAACATGCACTTCAGTTGGGCGTTATCATAAGTCCATGCACTAATTGGGCGACCAATTAGATTGTTAGGCTACTATTAACCAATAAAAACAAACAACTAGATTAAGATGTCCGGGGATAAACATGCAGTGTCCGTCACAGACCCAAATAATTATAGCCCAATTTCGGTATTGCCGGTAATGTCTAATAAGATCTGTGAAAAAGCTGTATATGGCCAACTTTATGGTTATTTAACTGAACATAAATTATTGGCAAAATATCAGTCAGGTTTTCGTTCATTACACTCCTTGTTGGATGCTACCAACGAGTGGTATTTAAACATGGATGAAGGCCTGATGAATCTTGTCGTATTTCTCGATTTGGCAAAGGCATTCGATACTGTTTCTCATAATATCTTATTACAAAAACTAAAATACTATGGTGTCGATTGCCTTAATCTCAATTGGTTTGAGTCATATTTAACAAATGTGTTGTGGGGAACTGCACGTCAAAACCTAACAAATTGACCTGTGGTGTACCACAAGGATCTATATTAGGACCACTACTATTTTTGATATACATCAACGATCTCCCTGCGTGTCTTCAGTGTACAACATCGCGCATGTATGCTGACGATACCACTTTGAATAATGTCAAAACATGGTTGCTATCTAATAAACTTAGTTTAAATGTATTGAAAACAGAATACATGTTCATTGGTTCAGAACAACCAATGACAACCAACCAACAAAGAGAGTAACGACTGCCAAGCACCTGGGGGTAGTTTTAAATGATAATTTAGCCTGGCATGAACAAATTTATCATATTTGTAAAAGAGTAGGTCGCTCGATAAACTGCCTCAAGCAAGCACGAAATTTTTTTCCAAAGAACATATTGTTGGTTATCTACAGCTCACTTATCTTGACATTATTTGATTATTGCGATGCTGTATGAGCAAATTTGAATAAGGGCCTTTCTAGCAAATTACAAAAAGTGCAGAATCGTAACACTCGCATCATTACTTTTCAAGGATATAATATCAGGTCAAGCGATATTTTAAATCAATTAAACTGGGATCAGTTGTCTGTTAGAAGAAGTAAACGCATATGTGTTATAATGAATAATATCATTAGTGGCACTGTACGTGACTATCTTAGCCAAATGTTTATGAAAAGTGATGAAATTAACTCATACAGGCAAAGGTTAAGAGAAAGTGAAAATAATTTAATTATTACTCGTATTCCAAAAACAGAATATTGTAAGAAATGTTTTTCCTATATAGGTGCAAAACTTTGGAATTTACTTCCAAATGAGCTGAAACTCTTGTGGAACAAATATCAATTAAAAAATAAACTACCTGCATACACGGAAATTGTCAACTAAATCAATCTTGTTTATTTTTCTAATTTATTTTTTTTCTCAAAAAATTCAAAATTGTAAAAATATTTACTATGTTGTATTTAGTTAGTTGAAATAATTTCTGTTAGATAGTAATTCTTTTTATATTTTTAATAATACGGCTTTCATGGAAAGAAGTTTAATATGTAACTTATCGAAATTACCGTATTCAAATAAAGGTTAATCTAATCTAATATCTCTCTCTCCCTCTCCCTCTCTCTCTCATAAATTTCGCTTAAGCAACCATAAACTCCTTATAGAATATGGTCGTTATCAAAAGATTCCCCATGACCAACGACTATGTGAATTATGCGAGACAAATGAAATAGAGGACGAGTACCACTTTGCTTTAACATGCGAGTGTTACAATACCTTGAGATCTTCTTTCTTTGAAAAATTAACTTATGGTTCCTCTAACACTTCTTCTAAAGAGGAACTATTACATAATATTATGTCCTCAAGGTATCCAAATATAATTTCCCTTACTGCAAAATACATTGATTCTTGCTTTGCGGAAAGAGATAATTGCCTTGAGACCATGGCCAAAATTATGTGGACAGTCCACTCTAAACAAACAAATTAATGTTCATACATATTCTTTCCCCCCATTCCGCCCCCCTTTTCAATGTTGCATCTCACAATACATTTTTATCAAGTCCAGTTCATTCATTTATTAACATTGAAAGGGGGGACGGGGGCCAAGGGGCCTATTTTTGCAAGATAACAAGGGAAATACCAGACACAGAGATTTATGCACGCGCTGTCCACACTCCAAGGATTGTCTGAAAATAGGACTGAGTAGAAATGCCAAATTTAAGCGTTTATAATTGACCTAAGATGGCGCATAATAGGGTTGTTTGTTTAACAGAGATCATAAGATGTATGTTCATGTTCTTTTTATCTTATTTATTTGTGATAAAAGAGGCCTATTGTTTTCAATGTTAAGTGGTATTTATGCTGTCAGCAGTGACGTCTATTAGAACGAACGTGTTTGATTAAACGAACCGGCGTGTAATAAGAAATGAAGCTATGCAAAGAGCTTATACCTTATGAACAGTACATGCGAGACATTATGGTTACGTAGCTAATGACGTTTTTAATAGTTTAAAGGATCAGTGAGGTCGGCCGGAAGTTCGACGGTACACATTTGTGCACCGTTTGTTTAAAGAATACACAAGCAATTCATTTTACTATCACAGTACACAGCTGTGTACCGCTGAATTTATTTATCACACAACTCAAGTAAATAAAATAATTGACCTTCAGAAAATATTTATAAGAGTACATGGTGTTGTTACGTATGCGTAACTTACTTAAACAGACGGGATCGGAGTAACAATTTATATTAATTTAGTATTTCAGCTTTATTCCTTTCCGACTTAATATAGTTGCAATGCGCTTAGGCATACTATGGATTGTGCGGTCAATGAGGTCAACACTCAAGTTATCCAAACACCGAAAGACTCTGTCCTGAAAAGCCTGAAATGGCTAATTTGTTATACGCAAATGTATCGCTTCTTCTTCTAGCTGTTTTTTTACGATATGGAAAATATTTTCGATTGGATTTAAGTCAGGGGATCGCACCGGTATTCGATGTTGAGTGCATTCAATATCTTGTAATCTGATAACGCAATTCTACTGTTTTGACAAGGGCAATTTGTGACGGAATTAATTAGCAACTTAAACCAAAGTCATCAGCAGAAGAGTAAATGAGCACAAAATAGTCATTAAGTTGTGAAGACAAAAAGATGCGACCTGAAAAGACCGTCACTACAAAAACTTTTTATCTTACAGATTCGCTGTTAAAGCTCACTAAACAGTGGATTTGTTCACGAAAGCCATTGTCACGTTTGAAATATTACATCGGAAGCCTTGCGATAAGAGAAATTTCCAAATGTTTTATCTTGTTTTTTCTCAGACAATCCTGGCCAAAATTATGTGGACAGTCCACTCTAAACAAACAAATTAATGTTCATACATATTCTTTTCCCCCATTCCGCCCCCCGTCCCCCTTTTCAATGTTGCATCTCACAATACATTTTTATCAAGTCCAATTCATTCAGTTATCAACGTTGAAAGGGGGGACGGGGGCCAAGGGGCCTATTTTTGCAAGATAACAAGGGAAATACCAGACACAGATTTATGCACGCGCTGTCCACACTAATTTTAATTACTATTTTTTATATATCATATAGTCTGCAGACGGGCATTCCTTTCTACCTTTAGAAAGGAATGTTTGTTTGCGGGCAATATACCCATCAACAGTTGATGGACAACTTACTTGTAAACGTAAATTTCACATTGTATTTAATCTAGATTTATTATTTCTTTTTCTCTGTTATAAAATGGAAGCTTTAGCAATACCTGATGTAAAATAGTCATGCCAATAAAGCTATTATTTACCTTACCTCTCTCTCTCTGTATTAGTGAATAGACCAAATAAAGTGTCAAGTAAAAGATATTTCCTGATTTCCGTGCTGATATCGACATGCGTGGAGTCCACTTTACACGCGTGTTGAAATTACACGTGTTCCACTTTACAGGCGTGCGAAGCAGTTTGAGTGATCTGAATATATGTATATATATATATATATATATGTAACGTTGGTCCAGAACACACAAGAGTAACTAGAATTTCTAAGTTTTAATCAACATTCGTGCGGTCACAGTCTCATCTCGTCTGACGTTATCTGTCTTAATCACACTCTCTCAAATCAATCATACGTCATAATCCATTCCTAGTATTATTATTTAATATATAATTACATCAATTAACTGTAACATATACGTTACATTGCTCCCCCCTTATTTAGAGACACGTCCCGTGTCCTCGCGTAAAATTCCTTTCACGATACTGGCATAAGTGATAGTATCCACCTTGTAATCAGCGTGCCAGTGAGGAGGTCGGATTACTCGGCGTTGTCGAATTCGATTCATTTCTTCATGTTGTTCATTTTCTTCACCTGCAGCTATTTCAGGCGGTTCTGCTTGTGCTGGCAACTGCACCACATCATCTGGGTTTGGTACCTGCACCCCATCATCCGGATCTGGTAACTGCACCACATCATCGTTGCTCTCATCTTCCAATTCGTTGTCGCTCTGAGCTGGTGTGTCGTGGTTAGTCTCCAATAAGGATGCTCTCTCACCAGGTATAGAGGGTGGAGTATCACAAGGTGTTAACCGGTTAAAGTGAACCACTGAACGAGCTCTTGTCCCCTCGCGCTGGATACGATACACCACATCTGTTAAGCGTTTTACCACGACAAAAGGGCCAGTCCATGGACGATGGAACTTTGGTTTTAAACCCCTCTTGACGGCTGGATTGTGAAGCCAGACTCGGTCTCCAACTTTGTATCCGCCACCAACTGCTCGTTGATCGTACCGGTCTTTCCGCCGACCTTGTACAAACCCGTCCTTTGTACAACATACTCGGTGGTCTCCTTCATCGTGTCAGGATCTCTACCAAACATCAAATCGATGGGGAGTCGAATCTCTCTCCCAAACATCAAGTGGAATGGCGTGTAACCAGTGGATTCTTGTACACTGGAACGGTAGGCCAACATAGTGGTGGGGAGATGATCATCCCAAGAAGTCTCATCCTCTGCAACGCGTATGCTCAGCATCCCAATTAGTGTCCGGTTGAAGCGCTCCACGAGTCCATCTGACTGTGGGTGGTAGGGGGTGGTGCGAGTCTTTTCCATGCCAAGAAGATTGCATATTTCCTTAAAGATCTTTGACTCAAAATTACGTCGCTGGTCGGAGTGAATGTGCATTGGGACTCTGAACCGACAAATCCATTAGTTGACTAGCACTCGTGCTATGGATTCAGCTTCTTGGTTCGCAAGAGGGTAGGCTTTGGGCCATCTAGTAAAGTAGTCAGAAACAACGAGTATGTACTTGTTTCCATGTTGGGTAATAGGTAACGGACCCACAATATCTAGTGCCACCCTCTCCATTGGAAACCCGGTACGAACAGGCACCAACGGTGCTCGGTTTGGTCTTGCTGGAGATTTACGTTTAGCGCATTCAGGACACTGACGGCACCACAGTTCGATGTCTTCCCTCAACCCTATCCAATAAAACCGTTCTCTTGCCTTCCCTACGGTTTTCGTCACCCCAAGATGCCCTCCTGCTACTCCATCATGCAATTCTTTGATAACGACAGAGACAAGTTCTCGTGGTACCACCATTTCCTTTAGGATTCTCTTCCCATCTCTATCTTCCCAGTGTCGATGAACCATACCGTTTTCCAGGAACAACTGATCCCACTGAGCCCAATAGCCACGATTTCTCAGTTCAGAGCCGGACATTTCTTCAACAGTAGGGCGGTCCTTCCCTGCCAGTAAACGACGTCGAATAGGTCCTAGTTGTGGATCTCCTTCCTGAGCTGATTGTATGGTTGTTAGTGTGGGTGTTAGTGTCCCATCGAGAGACTCCCCTGAAGCCCCACCCTCTCGCGGTGACATATGGACAGCATCAACGTTATGTGGGTCACCACATTGATCACAAGGTCGTCTCGACAGGGCATCGGCGTTGCTGTGTCTTGTTCCCGGTCCGTGTTCGGCTTGAAAATGTTACTCTTGCAGTTGCTACAACCACCGAGCCACCTGTCCTTCGGGCTCTTTGAACAGTTGTAACCACTGCAGTGCCGCGTGATCTGTTCGAACAACAAAAGGCCGTCCGAGTAAATAGCATCGGAAATGACGAGTAAAGGTAACCACCGCGAGCATTTCCCGGCGAGTCACGCAGTAATTTCTTTCTGCTTTGGTCAATGTCCTGCTTCCATAGCCAATCACTCTCTCTTTACCGTCTTGTATCTGGGACAGAACTGCACCAATACCACGATCACTAGCGTCGGTGTCGAGGATGAATGGGTCTGAGTACCTCGGGTACGCTAGGATGGGTGCGGAAACTAGCCGCCACTTCAATTCTCTGAGAGCATCGTCAGCTTCTTCGCTCCATCGATATTCGGTCTTCTTTTCGGTAAGACGATGTAATGGACTAACGATTTGGGCGAAATCTTTAATGAACCGTCTGTAATATGACGCGAGACCCAAAAAGCTTCGCAACTCAGCCGGGTTCGTAGGGACTGGCCAGGAAGCAACTCTTTCGGTTTTCTCGGGGTCGGCAGCCACCCCATCTTGTTTGACCACATGCCCCAAAAAGGTTACTTCGCGCCGACACAGACGACACTTCTTCAGTTTCAGCTTAAGCCCCGCCCCACGAAATCTCTCGAACACAGATTGTAAGCGTTCCAGATGCTCGTCAAATGTTCGTCCAAAGACGATGACATCATCTAAATAAGCCAAACACGATTCCCACGTAAGTCCGGCTAACACCAACCCCATGAGGTGTTGAAAGGTGCTCGGGGCGTTACACAACCCAAAGGGCATTACTCGAAATTCGTACAACCCTTGAGGTGTAACCAATGCAGACTTCTCTCGATCTTGGGGGTCAAGCTCCACTTGCCAGTAGCCACTCGCCAGATCTAGCGTTGAGAACCAACAAGCTTCTCCAAGGGAATCCAGAATGTCATGCACACGGGGCAAAGGGAAGGAATCTTTACGCGTGACGTTGTTTAGACGTCGATAGTCGACGCAGAATCTTGTCGTCCCATCTTTCTTCCACACGAGAACAATTGGTGATGCCCATGGTGATTGGGATGGTTCAACGACTCCTTGCTGCTGCATCTTATCCACCATGCGACTGACTTCGGACCTTTGGTGGGGTGCTACTCGACGAGCTCTTTGACGGATTGGAGAAGCATCTCCAGTACTGATCTTGTGGTACACTTTATTGGTTCGCCCCAAATCGCCGTCACCTGTGGAAAATATATCTTCAAAGTCGTCTACAAGCTAAGTTAGCTTGGTTTGTTGATCGTTCGTGAGCCCCAAGTCCTCTATCTCCAATGAAGCTTTGAAATGTTCTCCTTGGCGCTGTGATCTCTTGACCTTCGAGACTGAACTGGGACTTGCATTGACGTGGCTGACTTCTATGAATGTGTCTTCAGGTTGGTCACTGCTGGCCTCCGAACCACGTAATGGGTGGAAATTTCCCACGCTTAGGTTTCTATAAAGAGTTACCGGCGTCTCCGACAAATTAGCAATACGTATTGGCATTATTCCCTGCGAAGGTCGTGCCACAATTCTCGCTGCCAAGACTTGGTGTTTTGATTCGAAACCGTCCTTAACTTCAAAAACGCCAGGAAAATCAGTGCTATTGTCTCCATCACTCTGTACAATGGCTGGAAGAACCATTTCTGCGTTAGGTCGCACCACTACTGTGTCTTTTAGGACGACACGGCAAACACAAGGTGGTCTGGCTTGGTATCGGAGAGCGACAGTATGTTTACCCGCGTGGAGAGAGCCTGTTTTCAAGTCAATTAAACAACCGTTCTCGGTTAGAAAGTCAGCTCCTAGCAAACAGTCTTGGGTTACTCCTTCAGTAATCAAAGTATTTTGCATCACATCCAGACCGCCTACCCGAAATCTCACTTGAGCTGACCCCAGTATCTTTAATGGCTCTCCATTCGCGACGACGATGGCTTGATGGACTGGCTGTAATTGCTCCCATGTCGGATGCCCACTTCTTTCCCACAATTGACGATGGACCAAAGTGACTGCAGATCCTGTATCAACCAACATTGGGGTTTCTGTGTTGTTCAGTAGACCACTCACGAAGACTGCTGATTGTGTTGCGGCGCTAACGTTGACAGGAAATTTGTTTTGGGGACCTAACGGTTGTACCGCTGACGCCCGGTCCGCGGCGGCGGCTGACTGTGATTACCAATCAAGTACTAAACTATATCTTTGACACTCGCTGTCATTGTATTACAGAGTGGAATAACTACCTCTTGAACCCCAACCTTTTAGAACTATATGCTTATTCAATTCATCAAAAAGGAGCTCCACTCCAAAACTGCTTTGGTTTTATTGATGGAACCGTTCGTCCAATATGCAAACCTAGAACTAATCAAAGAGTTGTTTATAATGGACCTAAAAGGGTCCATGCACTTAAGTTCCAGTCTGTTGTTTTGCCAAATGGGATTATTGCTAATCTTTATGGACCAGTAGGTAAGTGAATAAAACTACCTAACTATTTTTACCATTCTATTTCTAAGTTTACGAAAAGATATATTATATTTTAGAGGGTCGACGACATGATTCTGGGATGCTGGCAGATTCTGGCCTTCTTCAAGTTTTAGAGCAACATGCCTTCTCTACAACAAACCAGCCAATGTGTATATATGGGGATCCTGCCTACCCCCTCAGGCTTCACCTTCAGGCGCCATTTAGGGAAGCAGTTCTTACAGACCAAATGAGGCTGTTTAATGCATCCATGAGTGCAACTAGAGTATCAGTAGAGTGGCTGTTTGGGGACATAGTGAACTACTTCAAGTTCCTCGACTTCAAGAAAAACCTTAAAATTGGAATGAGCAGTGTTGGTAAAATATATGTTGTTTGTGCCCTTATCAGAAATGCCTTAACATGTCTCTATGGAAACCAAACTTCAAAGTACTTTGATTTGCCACCACCCACATTGCAAGAGTACTTTACCTAATGAACTTTGATTGATACAACTAACAAACAATATTATTTTTAAGAAGTAAAAACACAGTAACTCCAAAACTCTAAAAATGTAACTCTTTAAAGTTATGATTTAAGACCATATTAAAGAGTTGCATTTTAGTAGAACTGAATGTCTTCCTACTATCTTTCTTATTACAAATAGTGGTAAACTGTGTTATATATATTGACATAACTTTAAATGTTGATATATATAATAAACACAGTTTACCATTATTTGTAATAAGAAAGATAGTAGGAAGACATATATATATATATATATATATTGATTTAACAGTTATTTGTACACAAAGAGACAACCCAGCAACAAGTGCCAAAAAATGATGGCAATGAAATGACACAGATTTTTGCACAATCCATTGTTTTAGTTTATTTTATGTAAGTATTAAATATCTGTTTTCATTTCAACACCCTAGTGTATTCTTTCCTAGGTTCTATTATAACACTACAACTTCATTTTTATAAAAATAGAAATGAACTATATAATCAAGGTGTTAATATCTACAAACAACTGTCAACCTCTTTAATAGCAAAGATATTAAACAAGGGCAGATATGTAACAACCTACAGTAAAACAAAGTTATTTTTGCTGTAATTTATCAAAAAATCCCATAAGCATTTGGTTTTGTTGTGCAATCAACATTTGAAAATTGTTCACCTGTTCTTGTTGTTGTTGTTGTTGCTGTTGTTGCATCTGTTGTTGCATCTGTTGATGCTGCTTGGCCATCATCTGCATCATAGATTCGTGTTTTTCTACTTCGGTTGCATTCTTACGGCTTTCAAGTTCTTGTTGTAGCTTTTTCAGTTCGATATCTTGTTCTTTTAGTAGTAACTGCTGTTGTCCTTTTTCTCTGAGGAAGTCAATTACCGTAGATACAGATTTTCTTGATTTTGTACTGACTGTATCTTCGCCGATCTTTCTCTTTTTTGTTTCTGCCAGACTTTCCAAAGCGGTTTGTCTAATGTCAGCGACTTTAAGCTTTTCATCTTCTGCCTTCTTTTTCTCCCTGGCACACTCTTCCTCCACCAGTATTTCCCGTTCACTGATTTCTTCCAGAAGCACATCTAATTCAGTCTGTTCTACTGCTATACCCGATGCCTTTGCCTCTTTTGTTGTCTTCTTTTTGTTCTTGGCTGAAATAATTCCGAATCGGTCCCTAACAGCTCTTTTCGACACATTAAATTTTGGATTCTTGTATCCATTCAAGTTCTCTGCAATCTTGGCCCACAGCTCTGCTCGGAAAATAGTTTTTTTTTTTGGTTTTGAAAAGATCAACAGCCAGAATTTCTCGACAAAATAATACATCATGTCGTTCGGTCCATTCCATAATAGCTTTCCTGTTTAAAGCAAAGAGATTTCTTCAACAGGCCTTTAATACACAGTATAGATGTTTTCCATGCAAAATCAATTGTAAACTCATTAAAAAACCTGTACTTACACAATCTTTCTTTACTTTTTGTTTGACGTTCTCTCAGAAACGGCAAAAGTGGCGTTCTGACGTCCGTTGTTCTGAACACGAACGTAATGACATGCGTAGTACGACCTAAACAATTTCCCTTTACTTCCGGTTCCCGTCCGTGGCTCAAGAACGTCAGCTGCTTAAGTTCGCTACTCTCGTTTCCCGACGGCCTATCTTGGGTAATGTTGGAGTTCCACTCTGGACACGAGTTTTGCATGTGCCCCAGTTGACCACAGCTCCAACACGTTATTGGGTTTGACCTCCGTCCTCTCCGTCCTCCGGTTTCCGTAGGTGTCGGTGCGTTGAGTTTCTCAACGAGCCGCGTTAGTCCTTCAGTGTTAGCGCGAAGGGCGGCGGCCATTTCGCTTGTGTTGCCTTTCTTGACTGCTTCGAATCTATCATCGATGCTTGTTTGTCGGTCTCCCACGGCGTGAATTCTGGCGCTTGAGCTGTCATCACCTATTATCGAGCGTTGGTCTCCCACGGCGTGAACTCTGGCGCTTGAGCTGTCATCACCTATCGAGCGTTGGTCTCCCACGGCGTGAACTTTGGCTCTCGTTCCTTCTCGCATTTTCTGTTGCGTTTTATGCACTGCCGTAAGCGTCTCGCAAGTTTAACAGCATCATCCAAACTCGAGGGGGAGTCAACGAGGAGGCGTTCTTGCGTTTTCTCGTCTTGTATCCCTGCAATAAATTGGTCTCGAGCTAATTCGTCTTGATGTTTGGGTTCCAATCCACGGTGGCCTCGTTTTGCTAGGTCAAGTAAAATACCCGCAAAAGTTTCTAACGTTTCTCCTGGTTCTTGTTTACGTTGGTTGAGCTTGAATCTTAATTTGAGCTCTGTTGCTTTCGACGCGGAGCGATTCAGGAGTTTTGCTTTGACTTCGTCATAACTATCCTTTTCGATATCTAGCCCTAGCTAATCGATTGCTTGGAACGCGTTGTCGTCGAGCGATAAAACAAGGGAACCTGCCTTGGAGTCTTCTGGAATTCTCACACATTTCGCGTAAGTTTGCCAGCGCTTTAACCAAAGCTCTAAATTAGAACCCATTGTAAATGGTTTCGGAGCTCGGATAGCGCCGACCGCGAGCTTCGTTTTTGGTACGGCCACCACTTGCTGTTCGGTTTCGTTGTTCGGATCCATTTCTATCGACAATCAAAATAAACCGGTGTAGATTCCACCGCTGCCACCAATGTAACGTTGGTCCAGAACACACAAGAGTAACTAGAATTTCTAAGTTTTAATCAACATTCGTGCGGTCACAGTCTCATCTCGTCTGACGTTATCTGTCTTAATCACACTCTCTCAAATCAATCATACGTCATAATCCATTCCTAGTATTATTATTTAATATATAATTACATCAATTAACTGTAACATATACGTTACATATATATAAAATAATCACGAGCCCCTTCGCCATAAAGTTAGACAAATTTACAAAACATCAAAAGATAACTTTATTTCTTGTACATTACGTACGTTTCGGGGCACTGCCCCTTCTTCAAATCATAATTCGAGTCACAAATTAGAGTTGCTTTATACTACCTACTGTAAGATTACCATACAATTACATATTCATTCAATATCTAAAGCGTTAAGTCCTAGCGGTATATTGCTGTTCAATTTTTCAATCCAAAAAGCTTCTCTACAAGTCGGATCTCTTACATCTGTGACATCTATAACCTGTACCATCACTATCCAAACCCCTATGACCCTCTTTCCAAAAATGAGCATAAAGATGTTCTCCACACATCCCCCTCTGGCCCTTACCAAATCTACTCAATGGTACTACTCAATCTACTTAATGGTGATGGTACTACCCACATATTGCTTTTTACATTTTTTGCATTCAATTAAATAAATCACCCCGCTCGAGTCACAATCAAAGGAATGATTGATGTGGAACGACTTCTTATCCACATTACACATAAAGGTAGAACCCAATTTAACAAATTTACAAACTTGACATCTTGTCTTTCCACAGCAAAACATTCCCTTAACGTTTTCTTCTATAGGTTGTATTTTCGCTCTTACTAGATTATCTTTAAGATTCTTTGGAACTTCAAGCAATATATTCTTAAGAATAGGCTGGATGTATATTATAAACCTACGGAGGAGGCCTTGATCGTTCTAGCCTTTTAAAGGGAAATAAAAAGAGTGTTAGTGAAAAAGGTGGGGGTAATAGGCTAGTACTGGTTTTGGACTTTCACCCGGCTCTTTTGGATGTCCATGGGGTCCTGCGGGAGTTACAGATTTTAACGGATATGTCGCCTATTCTTAAGAAAATATTGCTAGAAGTTCCAATGTTAAGCTTTAGAAGACCAAGAATCTTAAAGATAATCTAGTAAGAGCGAAAATACAACCTATAGAATAAAAAGTTAAGGAAATGTTATGCTGTGGAAAGACAAGATGTCAAGTTTCTAAATTTGTTAAATTGGGTTCTACCTTTATGTGTAATGTGGATAAGAAGTCGTTCCACATCAATCATCCCTTTGATTGGGACTCAAGCGGGGTGATTTATTTAATTGAATGCAAAAAATGTAATGAGCAATATGTAGGTAGTACCATCACATCATTTAGGAAGCGGTTTAATAATCATAACAGTTCATGGAGTAGATTTGGTAAGGGCCAGAGGGGGATGTGTGGAGAACATCTTTATGCTCATTTTTGGAAAGATGGTCATAGGGGTTTGGATGATGTGATGGTACAGGTTATAGATGTCACAGATGTAAGAGATCCGACTTGTAGAGAAGCTTTTTGGATTTGAAAATTGAACAGCAATATACCGCTGGGACTTAACGCTTTAGAGATTGAATGAATATTCCGTGAACAAAATCACACGTAGTCGTTATATATATATATATATATAAAACATCAAAAGATAACTTTATTTCTTGTACATCATGGTAATCTTACAGTAGGTAGTATAAAGGAACTCTAATTTGTGACTCGAATTATGATTTGAAGGGGCAGTGCCCCGAAACGTACGTAATGTACAAGAAATAAAGTTATCTTTTGATGTTTTATATATATATATATATATATATATACAAACGACTACGTGTGATTTTGTTCACGGAATGTCGGAAAGTGCTCAATACCATAAAAGTAGAGCGAATATAGTATAGTTTAAGTGGGCTTACCTCAAAATGTTGAGTGTCGCAACTGTCAGTTTCACGCAGGGGTTACCTCAAAATGTTGAGATCGCCCCGCGAGAAACTGACAGTTGCGACACTCAACATTTTGAGGTAAGCCCACTTAAACTATACTATACTATATATATATATATATATATATATATATATATATATATATACAAAGTATGAAGTATAGTTTTACCTTAAAGTCTTCGCTACCAGAGGTTTCACCCTAAACGGGATCATCAGGCGACTGAAAAATATCGGTTAGTGGGCTGCTTAAATGCGTTAGTTGGGGCGTGGGTGTGGGCGTCGAAACGTCCGGCGCATTCGTTTGGAGCGTGGGTGTGGGCGTCGAAACGTTGCGCGCATTCCTTTGATTATTTAGGTTGTTGATCCGAAATCTGTTTTTGTGCCGACAGGTCGAAACTATTTCTGATCTTTTGTTTAGTAAGAGTTGTTTGTCTGCCTTCATGATGAAAAGTTTTTCGTCCAAACATAAATTGCATCTTTTTGATCCTCCCGTGTAGGAAATTGAGTGTTTTAGTATAGACCAGGTTATGTCAAAACTTTGGTTTTTTTCTTTTAGATTCCAAATGTATTTCGAAAGTTCCGTCTCATTTGAATACTTTTTATTATGGAAAGATTTAGTATGGTTACGATATCGCTCTTTAAATGTACTTGCTGTCATGCCAATGTATTGCTTAGTGATGTTCGTGTTGCTTATGGAAATAGATGCCTTGTATACTATGTTGTTTGTCATGCATTGCCCACGTAGGGAGCAATTGTCCTTAATCCTGCAATTGCAACTGCTTGTAACTATGCTTCGTGGCTTGCTTTTCCTGATTGTGCGTGAATTATGTTTCGTGATAATAGACTTGACGTTGTTCATGCAACTATAATAGCTAATCTTGACTGTGTTTCTGTTAAAAAGTTTGTGAAGCTTGTGTCCTGGTGGAAAGTGCTTGTCAATAAGGCTCAGAGGCGGATCCAGCAAAAAATCTGACCAGTGCTAGTAAGGTGTGGTCCACCTTTTTAGGGGGGGTACGGGGGCATGCCCCCCTGGAAAATTTTGAAAATTAGGACCTCTAAAAACGCATTTCCCGCATTTTGAGAGTGATTTGAAGTTACTCCAGAAGGATTCTTTTTTCAATTTTAAAGACAACATTTCAACTTTCCAGGGTCTCTGGGTAGCCTTAAAAAATTATGACCCAAAAATATTAGCCCTAAATCAACAACGGATTGACAGTAAGTGAGTAACGATCAGCTGGTAACTGCAAAGTACTGTGTATATTTTTGGAAATTTTGTATATAACATACTATCTTGTATGGAAGCAATACTATAAATTATCATTATATCACTAAATCAATAACTACTAAATTACCCCCTTTTATTTGTAAAAAGAACCAGATCGTGAAGGGCACTATATCATAGTTGATCAGCAAAGTGTATAGTAGTTTGAACACCACACCACAAACTGAAGTTAATATAATACTTGTGTTGGATAAGCAGCACATCAAGAAATTTGGCAGTTAAACATATGGGTGTTAGAAGATGAAACTTAACACAACATAATTATACTATAAAAAGCTTTAATATTATTTATTCAAAATTAATTTATGTTTGCAACTGTAATTCTGTGAAACTAACTTAACTGAAGGCAGTTAATTTTGTATTCAATAAATTAGGACTCACCAGAGCAATAAATTATTGTATGATTCATTGATAACAGTTATCCAATAATTAAAAATATAAATTGCTCGACTGATGTAGCAATGAAAGCCTGCAAAAAGGCTTCAAACAAAAAAAAATCACAGAAAATTTCTTCGCTAACAAGCTGGGTGATTAGGTTTGTAGTGACTGTATATAAAAATATGTGCAGACCTGTGGTTTTGGTTGCAGTACTGCAAATAACACAATATTAAGTACATGTACATTTCCTTGGTCATCATGTACATGTACAGTATACATAATTTTTTTGTTTTCTCAGCCGCTTTACTCAGCCAAGAATTGCTTAATCCTTTATTTACCAACAGAACTTTCAAGTTTTTAATTACATTGATTTTAGATGGCTAACACCAGATAATTCTATTAGCAAAAGAAAACCCCTGGTAAACAAAGGGTTCAATAATATTCCACATTAATACCATACAGCATTTTATTAACATATTGAAAATTTCAAAATCAGGACACACTTTGTACAAGTAATTAATACTAATAATTAACCAAATCAGCCCGAGATGTCTGTGAGCTCGAATTAATGACTATCGCTCATAAACAATGAGGGCAAGTTGTCTAATTGTTGGCAACTATTATTCCTGCATAAACCAGAGTACGGTAGTTGGACACAGTATTACCTCGACAAATTTGCAAGTTTCTGCCATTGTTTTTCATTTGTGAATAATTGACTCTTGCTACTAGTGGTCTATTATCAATAGACAGTGAGTAGCTCAGCCAATCAGAAAGCAGAATTTGTGCTAGCTGGAGTAGCTGGTTTATACTAAAAATACATACAGTATACATTATCTCTGCAGACTCTGCTTTATAGATCAAAAATAGAAGTACTAGCCAGACTGAAATATATAAAGCTAGGTTAATAGTATTAAACAAATCAACCACTCTGTTCTCGCAAATCACCAAGATTTACACTTACTTTAAACTGAGACATATTTAAATATCAGACAGACATTGATACTATCTATACTCATACTCATTTACATTAACTGTGTTCTGTAGTTGAAATAATTAAACATGTCCTGGCTGATTAGCATTATTACATATTATTCATAGGCATTTAATACGCTAACCTTACTGCAGACTCGTAGTGGTTTTGGTCGGTTTTGGTAGTGCGATTCCTGGCTGTGGGTAAACTGGCGTCGCCGTCGCGCGATCGCGACGCGAACTTTAATACACAAAGAAACATTTAGATCCTATTTTATCGCAGATAAATAACTCCCATCAAATACATCAAACAATCGTTGTAATTAAGCGTTGTTCGAAGTCATTACGAACTGAAAATATTAAACAGTAGAACACCGACACTGAACGAGTGATAGTCGGTGAGTACGCTGCTACTTAGCATCACTGGAGACCCGAAAAATATAGCTACGTGATTGGCTTATTTCTCTACCGTTGCTCACCGTTGCTCAGCATACTGAATCTGATCATTTGATTGGTCAGCATCCCTTTGCTGTTGCTCAGAAAAGGCTAAATTTAGCATCAACCGTTGCTCCCGCCATTTACACAGTGATGCTAACTAAGTCAGTACCCAAAGATGAGGGCCGCTACACAGGCTTAATTAGGTAGGCTCGGGTGTTCTCGGGTTTCGGATTTAATATGGGCGCGCGAAAATAGACATCCAACTCACGCATTTCTCGCGCAAATAATCGCGCAGCGCCCCTTAAGTGATTGAACAATACGAATTTTATTAACGTGGCCAGGCACTAAAAATTATAATATTTGACTGAATATGTTAATTTTAAAGATGTTGGTGCGCAAAAATACTCGCCAAAAGACTTAATAAATTAATCTGGAAATTCTGACCGTTGCTTGAGCAACGATAGCAACCCTCTGGATCCGCCTCGGAGGCTAAGAAAGTTGCGTCCTATGTTTGTTTTGACATTTTTGTTAAATGGAGGGTTAAACCAGATGATATTGCGGTGTCTGTTTCTGCGTGTTTGCTGTGGTGCTTCTTGTGTGTAGTTTAGCTCATGGTTGAAATTGCTGCGCCTTAATGCATTTTGGTAAATTGGTGCGCTTTCATGGAATGTCCGCTCGTCAGACGAGAGGAGGGAAATGCGCTTGTTGATTGATGTAGGTAGCTGTCTTAAAATGCTTGGTGGGTGGTTTGATTGCTTGTTTATGTATAATGGATCGTCATTGGGCTTTCGAAAAGGTTTGTATTTTCCATTGCTTAGGTCGAAAGTAACGTCTAAAAAGTTTACTGAAATTAAATTTGCTTCTGCCGTGATTTTTAAGCCCAACTGTTCGAAACTTTTGTGAAGATCTTTTCTTGTTTTGTCTGCCAATCGTGCAGTCTTATTTTTTAGTACTGCCAATGCGTCGTCTCTATATAGGCCAATATTTTGGTTGCCAAACTTTTTCCCTAGGTCGTTTAGAATGAAAAGGCCTACTAGTTCGCATACTTCAGCGCCGTCATAGCTACACATGGGTAATATCAAATAAACTGTTGCTGTCTTTTTTTATCCACGGTTTTTCGTTGTTGAAATTTTTTTATTGAAATGTCACTTTCGGTAATGATGGCCAAATTTCTGACCTAGGGAAAAAGTTTGGCAACCAAAATATTGGCCTATATAGAGACGACGGATTGGCAGTACTAAAAAATAAGACCGCACGATTGGCAGACAAAACAAGAAAAGATCTTCACAAAAGTTTCGAACAGTTTGGCTTAAAAATCACGGCAGAAGCAAATTTAATTTCAGTAAACTTTTTAGACGTTACTTTCGACCTAAGCAATGGAAAATACAAACCTTTTCGAAAGCCCAATGACGATTCATTATACATAAACAAGCAATCAAACCACCCACCAAGCATTTTAAGACAGCTACCTACATCAATCAACAAGCGCATTTCCCTCCTCTCGTCTGACGAGCGGACATTCCATGAAACCGCACCAATTTACCAAAATGCATTAAGGTGCAGCAATTTCAACCATGAGCTAAACTACACACAAGAAGCACCACAGCAAACACGCAGAAACAGACACCGCAATATCATCTGGTTTAACCCTCCATTTAACAAAAATGTCAAAACAAACATAGGACGCAACTTTCTTAGCCTTATTGACAAGCACTTTCCACCAGGACACAAGCTTCACAAACTTTTTAACAGAAACACAGTCAAGATTAGCTATAGTTGCATGAACAACGTCAAGTCTATTATCACGAAACATAATTCACGCACAATCAGGAAAAGCAAGCCACGAAGCATAGTTACAAGCAGTTGCAATTGCAGGATTAAGGACAATTGCCCCCTACGTGGGCAATGCATGACAAACAACATAGTATACAAGGCATCTATTTCCATAAGCAACACGAACATCACTAAGCAATACATTGGCATGACAGCAAGTACATTTAAAGAGCGATATCGTAACCATACTAAATCTTTCCATAATAAAAAGTATTCAAATGAGACGGAACTTTCGAAATACATTTGGAATCTAAAAGAAGAAAAACAAAGTTTCGACATAACCTGGTCTATACTAAAACACTCAATTTCTTACACGGCAGGATAAAAAAGATGCAATTTATGTTTGGACGAAAAACTTTTCATCATGAAGGCAGACAAACAACTCTTACTAAACAAAAGATCAGAAATAGTTTCGACCTGTCGGCACAAAAACAGATTTCGGATCAACAACCTAAATAATCAAAGGAATGCGCGCAACGTTTCGACGCCCACACCCACGCCCCAACTAACGCATTTAAGCAGCCCACTAACCGATATTTTTCAGTCGCCTGATGACCCGTTTAGGGTGAAACCTCTGGTAGCGAAGACTTTAAGGTAAAACTATACTTCATACTTTGTATTTTGCTCTATCTATATGGTATTGAGCACTCTTTAACATTTCGTGAACCAAAACTCACTTATATATATATATATCTACACTGATGAGGTGTTGTACAGCGAAACACCGTGTCTGTAGATTGAACTATATATATATATATATATATATATATATATATATATATATATATATATATATTATATATATATATATATATATACTATAAGTGGGCTTACCTCAAATGTTGATGGTCGCTACTGTCAGTTTCACGCTGGGCGATCTTCAGGCGGCTGAAGATTTTCGATTCGGCGCTGTCTTAAATAGGTTGAGTTGCTTACGTCATTGTTAATGGGTGTGTGGGTTGATGGCACGCTTCTGGGTGTGTGGGTTGATGGCGGTGTGTGGATTGATGGCGGTGTGTGTGTCGATGGTGCGCTACCTACATTCTTACCTTTGTTCTTGCCTACACCTACGTTCTTTATCTTAAACTTGTTTTTATGCCGACATGTTGAAAGGATTTCTGATTTTTTGTCAAGTAAAGTGGGGTTTTCGGATTTCATAATACAAAGTTTTTCTTCCAAACATAAATTACATCGCCTAGACCCCCCTGAGTATGCTGCTGACCGTTTTAAAATTGACCAATATTTGACTTAAAAATGCAATATTTGTTGACTCAACTCTTTCAAGAGATACCTGCAAATAATTTACTAAATTTTCTTAGTTATCAGTGAGCCTCTTTAAAGTACTCATTAAAACAACGATATTATTCATCCAAGCACGACAATTTATGTGTCGCTAAACTTGGTACACCCCCCGGAAAAGTTTACACTATTTATGTATGTATTTGTGTATGTGTGTATGTATGTATATATACAGGGGCGGATCTAGCCTAAAATCTGACCGTGGCCTACAATCTAGGGGGGTCCGGGGGCATGTCTCCCCGGAAAATTTTGAAAATTAGAGTCTCTGTAAACGCATTTCCTACATTTTGAGAGAGATCTAGAGTAATATTGTAGGATCGTTTTGTATATGATTTTCACCGAGATCTTTGTAAAAATTTTACACAAATCAAAATTTTTCTTTTCTCTTTCAAGCCAAGATCTTCTAATTATTCAATAAAATGTTTAGAAGTAATTGATCCAATATGAATCGTATGTTTAACGGGTTTTGTGTGACATATAAACTAACCAGTCAAGCAGCTATGTATCCTTTGGTCATTAGAATTCTATTGAGTATATTCTGTCTAATGCCAGCCAATTTTTACTTTCAAGAATAATCAAAGCAACGCTGCTAGTGTAATATTAATATTAACAATTTATAGGTATCAGCTAGCATTTGTCAGATCACTGTTTAGAACTCCAGGTCAGGAAATGTAGTCCCTTTACGTTTTATACTGAGTGTCTTTCCCTTGATAAAGCGAGAATAAAGACAATGGAGTTGACGAAGCCAGAAGATGTAAACTGAGTTAGTAAATAGACTCGTAAATATCGTCGCTCTATACAGTCTGTCCAACGATTAATTAAGAGAGTGTTAATTCACGCGACTGACAAGTCTCTTATCTTGCAGATAATATTTCAAAGTTGAACCATGATAAAAATGCCGTGTTTCAGTCGATGAGAATTATAAACAATGTAATGAGAGAGAGAGAGAGACGTCGCGGCTCTCAGCTTGATCTCATGCTTGTTCTTCAATTTGATCAATGCTTTAAAGATTTATATATCCTGAGTTACACCACACAGCTTTATGGCTTTTATAGTAACACAGAATTCCAAGCAGAATTCGATTTTAGTAGAGAGGAATTCATGCTATAAATAAAGAAATCTAACAAACCAACATCTCTTCAGTTCCTTAATTTTCTTGTGAACTATCATCTAGTATATTCCAACTATCTGTCACAGGCACAATCATTTCCCTCTATACGCGCAGCCATTCTTGAATATCACTCTGAAGAACTCGGTCAAGGCAGACTGACGTGCACTACCGACTACGGGAGCCGACTAGATTATTTCGCAATAAAATTGTAACAAGATATGGCAAGGGTGGCTGACCGTGGCTCCCGCCAAATTCAGCCACTCTATTCTGGCTATCTGATTGGTTTGCACCCCTTAATAGTCCGCTGACCGTGGCTGAATTTAGCAGATCGCCCCGCTGACCGTGGCTGAATTTAGCAGAAGTTGGTGGTATATTTATAAAGTGGAACCTGTCTATGTTCGGTAACTTTTTCGGCCACTCTCGCCACGTCCTCGGCCTTCTATCTACCTGAGACAGTGCCTGAGACCGATTGCAGGCGCAACGTTAGAGATGCGAAAATTCAAGAACTCCGCTGCTATTTTGGATTTTGGCAATCAATTTAATATTGTTACGGTGGCTAATTTCGTTCTTACTCTATCGATTTTTTTTGTTATTATTTAATTATATTATTATAATCTGGAATAATTAGGGAAAATCTGACCGTGGCTCAAGCCACGGTCGCACCCCTCTAGATCCGCCCCTGATATATATGTATATATGTATGTATGTATATATATATGTATATATGAAAATATGTATATATGAAAATATGTATATATGTATATATGTATATATGTATATGTGTGTATATATATGTATATGTGTGTATATATATGTGTGTGTATATATGTGTGTATATATGTGTGTATATATGTGTATATATGTGTATATATGTGTATATATGTGTATATATGTGTATATATGTGTATATATGTGTATATATGTGTATATATGTGTATATATGTGTATATATGTATATATGTATATATATATGTGTATATATGTATATATATGTATATATGTATATATATATATATATATATATATATATATATATATATATATATATATATATATATATATATATATATATATATAAGGTAGCAGTTACTGTGATTGGTTAAAGCTATGTCAGGTGGTCACACGCCTGTTTCGTCAGTTTGATGTTGGTACCATTAAAATGTGACAGAATAGTTTCATAACTCGTTTACTGATAAGTTTCGAACCTAAGACGAAAGAAGGCACACATGAAGAACATGAAGTAAACGCCAAAGGTCAGTGCAATAATAATAAATGTATGTAAACTTGAATACACGAGTGTTATTTGTCTTTGTTCATCGACACAGTGCACGTGTTGACTTTAAATCGTCCCAAATTTCGAGCTGTAATCGCAATGTTTCACCAGGACTTTGAACACGAGTGTTCGAAATGTTTCGTCAGTTTGATATTGGTACCATTCAAATGTGACACATAATAGTTTCATAACTCGTTTACTGATAAGTTTCGAACATAAGACGAAAGAAGGCACACATGTGCTATAGCTACGAATTTACAATACATAAGATACACAAAAACAACAGACCAAATAACCAGTTGACCATACAACCACAGAACACGTACTTACACTATAATGTCTCAAATTTGTCCTACATATATAACAAAGTAGAGTCCAATGACAATCCTCTCCGGAGGTAAATCCAGTCCAAAATGGTGGCAAACAAAAACAGCTCGCCTATACCCCCCACCAAATATTTGGACCCATGTCCCAAACGATAAATGTTGCTGCTGAGTTCGCAATTCTAACTAAGATGAATATAAACGTACTAAATATTATTATCAAAACACTCCGGCGCAGGCAAAACTTGAGAATTGCGACGCAATGCCATTTATTTTCTCTTGAACGATTCGTCAACAGCGACGATGACAACCAGTCTCTGCACATGGCGTTGAATAGTGTAAGCTTGTCCTTTATAAACTTTCGAACCATCATTCGCCGGAAGGCACTTATACTGGACCTCGACCTTTCGAACTTTTCCATCAACACCTGGAAACGTTTTCGACACACGTCCAAGCTTCCACTGTCCTCGAACGGCATTTGGATCATCACGACGTCTCCAACACATACGTTTCTACTACCCACATGCCATTTCTGTCTAATGAGGAGATTCGGAAAACAGTCGCGAATCCATCGTTTCCAGAATGAGTCAACTAATTTCTGAACAAATTCGGAGCGCAATGTTTCATTTCTTGTCTCTCTGAAGGGTCCACTCGGAACTCTTGCAGACGCTCTACCGATCTGGACTGAGACATGCGTCATCAATAGGGACTATCGGATGAATACCGATAGGTCGTTCATTCACTAAGTTGGCGGCTTCAAAGCAGACGGTTTGTAATTCAGAGAACATGAGTATATGGTCTCCAACTGCTCCCTTGATTGCAATCTTCACTGATTTCACTAGCGACTCAGAACAACCATTTTGCCAAGGAGCGTCAGCCGCTGTAAATCGCCACTCCAAGCCATGCTCTACTCCAAATTCCCGTTGTTAATCTTTATTAAGCCTTCAACGATAGACTTTTACTCTTTGCTTGCGGCTGCAAGTTGAGATCCACAATCTGATAGTATCTGCTTTGGGTAACCTCGGACCGACACGAATCTCCGCAGGACCATCAGGAAGCCTTGCGTGCTGTAATCAGTGGCAATATCGACATACACAGCTCTACTTGCCAAGCAATTAAAGATCAATCCATACACCTTGCCACGGGAACGCTTATTTGTTTCATCCCTTGTCTGAAACGGACCAAAAAAGTCTACCGCTGTAGCACTCCACCCTGGCGCTGGCGTCACTCGTTCTTCTGGAAGTTTTCCCATAACTTGACTCTCGATACCCTTTTCCTTCTTTCTGCAAGTAACGCATTTGTGCTTTATTGATTTAGCCATTCTTCGTAGATCTACGATCCAGAATCGGGATCTAATCTTGCTTGAGAGTGACAGACACACCAGTGTGTCCACGGTTGTGAACACGATCAGCGTGTACAGACGCGAAACTCGATGATCATGCGGCATCAATATCAATTCTTGTTCATCGTAGCTGAGTTCGGCAGTTTTCAAAACTCTGCCACCCACCACAATGATTCCATCATCCCATTTTCTTGCACAAAGCCGTCTAAATTTTCCATGCTCAAATGGTTGTTGTAGTGATTTCTGTGCCTCTTTGATCCAAAGAAGTTCAGCATTCTGTGGAGCAGGCGCTTCAACCGGATTAGCTATGTTCCTCATTGATAGCTTTGGCTCTCTAGACGTGGCTGCTACGATGCGCGCTGTCACTCGCAGTAAACGATAGTAACTAGAGAATTGTAGAACATCTATGGCGTTAGATATCGAATTTTCGTTTGGTGTATCAATGATCAATGCACTCTTCGTTTCCTCCGGCAGCTGATCGACCGAAGACTCGATCTTGATCGGCCATTCAGACTCAGGAAGTTGGAGGAATTCTGGTCCCTTTTGCCACAAACTGCTTTCATTCAAATCTTGTGGGCTCGTTCCGCGGGTCGTCCAATCGGCAAATGTTCAATTGGCCTTCGACCCAATACCAATCGCCAGGTGATGTTCATTCCTGAATTTCACCCACTCGAACTGCAGCATAGGTGTTAAAACCATAGGACTCTTTCTGGATCATCGCTCGAACTACCTCTGAATCCACGATGAAAAACTCTTTTCTGAAGATCAATCTAGATTCTTTCTTGATGAATGCACTTAGCCTTTTCGACAACAGCGCTCCATTCAGCTCGGTTCTAACGATGGTGATCTTCCGGATCGGCGTAACTCTGCTCTTTTCCGCGATAAGGTTGCCGAAGGTTCCATTAGCCAGCTGCCATCTTGCATATGCACACGAACCATACACTTGGTCTGATCCATCGCTGAACATGATAAGAGTTGGTTCTCCAATGGCGTCTTTTGGTTTAATGCATCTTCTGAATTGGATTTTTTCCATTTCAAAGAGTTCCACAAAGAACTTCAACCATTCTTCTATCAAACATCCTGGTATTGGATCATCCCAGCTCAGATATTTCGATTCTCCAATCCACAACTTCCTCATCAGCATCTTTGCTCGTACCTGAATGGCGTTGCGAGACCCAGGGGGTCATATATCCCATTTATTTGTGATAATACCATTCGCTTCGTCAGTATTGGTGGAATCAAGATTGGGACTTGATCTCGAGTCAGGCTTGGACCGCTTCTAACTTTCTTTATCTTCGGAGTAGAGTTAAGCTGCACCTTGAAACGAAACCTGTCCCCCTTTGAATTCCACTGTAACCCCAGAACTTTCTGTTCATTACTATCTTCTTTAACGCAAGGTGCACGAAGATCCGATGTCCCTCACGTAAGGAGCTTTCAGTGTCGATTTCTTCCTCATTGGAGGCATAGGTCCAATGCTTGATCTTGAACCCACCATGCTTGACCAACTCATCAATCTGGCTAGTGGTTGCGACAGCTGATGTAATGTCGTCTACACTTTCTGCAATGTCATCCACATAGGTGTTGTTTAATATAACGTTTGACGCGATCGTAAATTCTTCCTTCCTCATTTCTCCCGGCTTGCGAAGGGCAACAGTCGTGATGTTTGCAGCGGGCTTGTCTCCGAATGAAACGGATGTCATGACAACGGTGCTTGGTTCGCCGCTCTCTGACACGTCATGCCACAGGACGGGATGTATGCTGATCAAGGACAGAGATCTTTACAGCGTGGTACATCTTTCGTATGTCCCCTACGAAAGCAACAGGACCCTCTCTAAATCTCATTATTATGCCAAGTAGATTGTTCATTAAACCAGGTCCCTTGGCGCAATAGCTGTTCAGCGAATGGCCTTCATATCTGGCTGATGAATTAAAACCTATTCGGCAGGGTGTCGATGCGGACTCTGGCTTTAACACTTTGTGATGACTTAAGTAGTGAACTGGACCGTCATGCTCATCCAACGCGGTGCGTGTCAATTTTCGTGCGACGCCACGCTGAATCATATCATCAATCTGTTCTCTGTAAGTTTGAAGAAGCAATTCATCTTTCTCCAACCTCTTCTCTGTAGCTTTGAGCATCTTTAATGCCAATTCCTTGTTATCTGGAAGCTCTCTCGGATCTCTTACCCAGGGATATTGTGCTACCCAGTGATCTCCATGGTGTGACAGCCCTTCTTCAATCAATCTCAGCTCTCGCTCTTCTTTTAATGTGAAACTCTTTCCACCAATCGGACAACGTCCACACCGACAGCTACCGCATTTTGGCGAACATTCCACTCCGAGCGCTTCTGTGTCGAAGAAGTCCTCGATATTAACCCGAACGACGTGATGGACTTCAGCATGTTGGATGAGCTTAAGGGTACTCTCTGCCAACTTGGTATGAGATCCACCAATACAACGACCAAAACAGTTTTGCAACAATAGCAAGTGTCCCAAGGACTGCTCTCTCACTGGGTGATAGCCAGCATATTCGTAGCCAATCAAGACATCAATTTCTCCGTTAGGCCGCTTGAGGTTTTCTTTATCCAAACCGTGAAACAGATGCAGAACTCCTTCGAGACTGATATGCTGCATGGGCGAAGATATTCGGTCAATTCCATAGACCTGGAACTTGATGGTTTTCCAACACTCGTCAATCAACGGCAGCGTATACACTAATCACCGCATCTCCTCCTTTGAACCGCCAACTTTGACAACCGATAGCCTAATTTCTTCCCCGTCCAAGTTCAGTTACTTTGCTTTGCTGAACGTAATAAGGCTGATCGTTGCACCACCATCCCACAATACATTTAGCGGAGTTTTATCAATGAAAGCCCGGATTTTCATTATCTGTAGCAGACAGGTACCTAATTTGTTACCATCTCGTCGGGTGCTTGCCTTCGGCACAGAAGTCGTGTGAAAGGCTACCCCCTCCACGTGGGCCAAATGTAACGACTCGTGATGGAATTTCGTACATTCGTCAATGTTGCATTTCTTACGCGATCTGCAGTCAATGGAGCGATAACCTGGCTTGAGGCACGACCAACAGGCCCGTTTCTTCTTCCGGCGTTTTCTCTTGAAACGCTCTGCAATCAGCAGTGCTGTGGGCGTTGGAGTTGTGGACTAAACATCTGGCATCTTTGTCAACTTCTTTTTTCTCAACAAATCTCCCTTCGGCATCAATTAAATTTGCATGTCGCTTACGAACTGACTTTGCGCTCCTCAGATCTGACGATTCGTACTCTATAATCTTCCTCTGCTCCTGGAGAAACTGAAGAAGATACGGAAATTTGTTCTTCTCTTCAACCTTGCTACCTGACTTTTTAACCTCTCTGGACCATTCTCGTTTTATGTCTCGAGGCAATGGTTCTTCGATTAAGCTGACCATTCCACTGTTGGATATCTCACACTTTTTTAATCTAGCCAGATCCTTTCAACTGTGTTAACTAATTCCAAGAACGCTTTATCATCCCCTTCTTTCACATGCTCTATATTCTTGATATCAAATACGACATCTGCTAGCTTTGACGGCCTACCGTATTTTTCATTAAGTCGTCGCCACATCTCCTTTATGTCATCGTCTACATTACAGACAGCGTCGAATGTTTGTCAGGCAATCTGTAGGTTATTAAGTGTCGCTTCACTTGGTTCAGTCCCCATGATTTCGTCAGCCTTGTTCCATATCTTTGTCGCTTGTCCTCTTTGAGCGCGTCGTGTAATCTTGAGGCGTTTTAAATCGTTCATCCTGGTCACGGCACCAATATCACATGCGTCGTCTACGAGTGGGTTACAATATTGAATTCGGATTGCGTTGTGTTGTGATCTATAGACGCACGGACTTTTATGTGGTTCTTTCCTCGTTCAAGTTAGAAGGAGGATCTACACGGTGGGTTTAATTACTTTATTAAGGAAGCGAGTACGATGTCGTATCGACAGGGACTCTTGTGACTATGTACATTAAGAATATTGAGTTCAAAGATTAAAGTTTATCACGTGATTAATGTAAGAAGTTGTACTAATCTAATGAAGGTTAAATTGGTTACTCAAGTTGCTAATATACAAAGTGAGTATCAACTATCAAGCTACTAATCCACGACAATTTAATTAGCACGTAGGCCGCTCTCGCACTTGATTCTAATTCTGGTAGAATTTGGCGTTCAAAATCAGAACGAAAACGAGGATAGTCCCGAATGTCCTCACTGAATTGTGGCAATTTCATTCTCTCCAACTTCATGCCATTTCCTTTCACGGAATCACGCTCGGAATCTGTTTTCTGCTGGATGAACTCACCAATCCTTTGAGATATCTGGGAGTAGATCTTCTGTAGACCAGTGATCCATGTTACTTCATCCTTGGCTCTTTCTGGCTCTAGCAACACAACATATTCACTATGATATTTCTTACATTGTTCAAGCTGTTTCTTTAGCTCGCTTCTCATCGTTTCCAGCATCGAAACAGCTGGGCTTGATTTATCGGCTTCTGAAGCTGAAATTGATCTCAGATTTCCGACTTCTTGGTTGAATGCTGTCTCTTCTATTTTGCGAGATTGCGCTGCTCGTGCAATTGCTCTATTGGCCTCTTGCCTTCTAAGCTAAGCTGAGTTTCTTGTTCTTCAGAATTTTCCTTATGTTGTTTCTCCTTTTCCTTTTGCGCATCTTCGATGACTTTCATATATGCCAGCTTTCTCCATAAAACGCTTTCATAAATCCCATCCATTTCATCAATCCACCCATCTTCAGCATTTGCATCGTAAGACACTTTCGAATCTTGCAGTGCTTCTATATACTTCTCATGCTTCTATATACTTCTCATGCTTCTCGATTAAATATACACTTAGCTGATGTACGTGCAGATTTCGCAACTGCAACCTCAACCACCATGTTTGCTTCTAAGCGGTTAACCTTGACCTTACATGCGATTTTGATCGGAGTTGGTGGTAAGTTCAGTCTGAGTCAGTTGGAATTTCAATGTTGCTGTCCCGGATGCACAAGCACGATTGCACGAATCGATTTCATACAAAATTTACACACATCTCGTATGCTCGATCAGACGCCTGTTAACGATTCACTGTTCATCGAGGATAAAGAACATGAAGTAAACGCCAAAGGTCAGTGCAATAATAATAAATGTATGTAAACTTGAATACACGAGTGTTATTTGTCTTTGTTCATCGACACAGTGCACGTGTTGACTTTCAATCGTCCCAAATTTCGAGCTGTAATCGCAATGTTTCACCAGGACTTTGAACACGAGTGTTCAAAATGTTTCGTCAGTTTGATATTGGTACCATTAAAATGTGACACATAATAGTTTCATAACTCGTTTACTGATAAGTTTCGAACATAAGACGAAAGAAGGCACACATGTGCTATAGCTACGAATTTACAATACATAAGATACACAAAAACAACAGACCAAATAACCAGCTGACCATACAACCACAGAACACGTACTTACACTATAATGTCTCAAATTTGTCCTACATATATAACAAAGTAGAGTCCAATGACAATCCTCTCCCGAGGTAAATCCAGTCAAAAATGGCGGCAAACAAAAACAGGTCGCCTATACCCCCGCCAAATATTTGGACCCAGGTCCCAAACGATAAATGTTGCTGAGTTCGCAATTTTAACTAAGATGAATATAAACGTACTAAATATTATCATCAAAACAACGCCTACTTCCCGTTGCTATTTCTTGCTATTTGTATTCACTGCGCTTTTGTTTTCGATACTGAGACTCGGAGATTTTGCCATACTTTTTATACAGGATAATAGTTTTCATAAGTAGAGTTAGGTTTCGCCAAACGTCGTCGACATCCTAGAATGTCGCCGACTAAGCGAGGAACTGGTTCATGTCCAAACTGTTCCCAAGAGTTTGCTACTCGTTGGAAACCCGTCAGCTGCGAAAAGTGTGCTTTTCCTCTTGCGCGAGAAGCGTCAGCAAAGAAGAAGCGACTGAATTGCCCGGCTGCAGTGTTAGTTGCTGAAACCAAAAATGAGAAAGTCTTTTTGGTGAAGACCAGCACACGCCACGATCGCTGATTTGTGATGCAAGAAGGAAGCACGTTTTTCTGTGCTCATCAAGAATGCAAGACAGCTAGAGCAACTTCCGTGTCTTCCAACCTCGCGAAAAGTTTTTCTTGTTCGCACTCTGAAAAGTGCAAAGATGCTGTAGCCCCAGAAACCGTATACGAATTATCGTCGGAATTGATAAAGGCATACGATGGGACAATTCCGCCAAAGACACTCTGTTAGCTATCGAACAATCGCGTCTTCCTCATTACCCTGTCGTATGTAAAGTGTCCGATGTGTCATACGTTGTTCTCGGTGCGTCGTCGACAAACACCACCACTGGGTATTCTCGTGTGAGAAACAGTAAAGGTTATTTTGTTTGTTGCTCGAAGGACAGTAGGTGTAAGGGGTATGTGGGTAAAGGAAAGTACGAGCGAGCCAAGAGATTTTGCGTTCATCTCCATGCTTTGTTCTGTGTTGGTATCAAGCCGCCATCGCCGCCAATGGAATGTGTGAATGATGAAAGCCAGTCTTCCACGTCTGCCTCTTCTACCTCAGTATCGTCAACATCCACATCAAATAGTGCCTATTCCTTGCAAAGGAGTAATACCTTGAAGTTACACTCATTCCGGAGAGTCCCTTACGAATTTCCACCCGAGTTGCTCAGGGAAATTGACTTTCGAAACAGTGGCGTTCATTTACAATAGCCATCATATTTCGCACGAGAACAGAAAAGTTGTGACCTTTGTGGGAGTCCACTGGGAGAAGCTGTCAAGCATACAGGTAGTGATGGGACAGCATTCTTGATAACATGGGCGATATGTTTCAGGAAAGTAGAAATAAGGGTCAAGATGTGGCAGTACCGAAGGCAAGGCTCTTCACCAGGAATTTCCAATCGAAATAGGTCAGTTTTTACAAAATTCTAAAAAAAAATTTTTTATTTATTTAGCTCGCCCATATATAAATATTAATGTTGTATTTACACCAATTACGTTATTTATGAATTACTGTAGGGCTACAGGCTACTGAAGTACCCTCTAGACCTCACTCATAATGTATAGGAGGATCATACAATATAGGAATAAATTTCCAAAAGGAACTCCTGTTGGAAATTTCCCATTTAAAAATTTTCTATGTAACCAGTCCCTTGTATGATTAAATCAGGTGATACAGGTATTTCTCCTACCTTTTCAGGTTTATTCAACATTGGAGACTCGGTATTGGTTTCTTTGGACCTTCTTTTGGAATGACGAGAGCATTTTAAATTGCATACCTACCAAGTCTCACGCCTTGGGCGTGTGACACACGCCTCGGCAGTAATTATCACGCTCACACGCCGGACATAAGTGATCTCACGCCTCAGCTTTGTTTGAGAGCTCCGTGCTGGTATTTAATACTTAACGCTTGAAATCCTGCTAAAAACGAATTAAATCTTATTCGTAATCCTCAAATGTATACAATCTCTCGGGAAAATTAAAATTTAAATGTGACCGCAGGTTTTCCGAGTCGGTGAGTCGCGCGTATCCCTCGCAGTGGCTTGCCGCAGTCTGGGGACGAGACTTTCATGGACGCCGTGGCCATAAAGAACGGGGGCTCAGCTCTGAGAATGAGATTTCCACAAAAAATAAGGAGTTTCAGAGATCCAAATTTCATGCGGTACAGGACAAAATGCGCTATTAAAATCATGTTTTAAAACTTTTAAAATTCTTCACAAATGTGCTGTCAGAATGCGGGAAATACCGTTTCAGATCCAATGATTCAATGGAAGTACCTGTCAGGCTAAATATTGGATCTAAGTTTGGCCAAGAAATGAAATTAGTTTTTCATGTAAAGGTAAATGGTCAGATGATGTGCAATTATATTTGTGTTTTTAAATATTTCAATCATTATTGAGAAATTAATGATTAAATATAGTTGCGTTGATAAAAGGACCAGTTTCATATGTCTGTACAGTACGTATGTATGTTTGTTATTAATTGGAATTTGAATATAATTGAAATTAAAGTAGCTGTATTAAAATGTAATGCTTTGTGTGTTTTTTTACCTATAGCCCAACAGACTAAATGATGCCAATGTTGACCAATATTAACTTGCTTCTGTACAATGGCTACTGTTTTTTTGAGGCAATAACTATAAGAGACCTTGACACAGTTATCTGTGGGGTATGTGATATCATTGGGGAAGTTTATCTTGGAGATGGAAATGAAAAGAATTGTTGCAGCGGCAAAAGTGTGAGATTTTCTTTGTGTGATGCTACAAGTTGTACATGTTATATACACGCATTTCATGTCAATACACATGCATTATACAGTATACAGTGTAGTATACAGTGTAGTATACAGTGTAGTATACAGTAGTACAAGTATAGTATAGTATGGTATGGTATGGTATAGTAAAGTATACTAAGGCAAAGTATAACATATAGCATACAGTGGAATAGAAAAACATACTGTACATTTGCAATGCCAAGCATGATATGGTATGGTATGTTATATTATGTGGCGTAAAAATCAGAGTAACAAACACTTTTTAGTTTAATCCATATATTCACTCTACCTCGCAAGGTACCGACTGAGCACTCTGCTTAAAGTCAGTAAATTATCTCAAAAAAGAAACTCAAAAGGCTGTAATCATTTTAAAAACATGTTTTAAGAAATATAATTATACTAACGGGACAGTGTCACCTCCTACATCAGACAGGCTTGTTGACTTGGAAACTTTCCTTGGACAAATTCACTACCGCATGATTGAAAAGTGTTTGTATACCAGGGCAATCGAGAATCCTACGATGCACATGGAGCAGATTCCTCCTATAATATCACCTGCCTTGAGACGACCAGCAATCTCGAATACAGAAAAAGAAAAGAAAAGTTCATTTTTGAAGACAAATGCTATTCCTGAAGGTACATGTATGGTAGAATTTGTTCCAATTTCATTGTGTGAATATGAATACTGTTGTGTGGCAGAAACTAGTGCTGGTTGTTCGATATTCCATATTATAGAAAAGTCAATACTTTTGGTATTTTGTTTTTGACCATTTGGTCGGACAAACCGTTAATTGGTCAGACAAACTGTTAATTGGTCAGAAATTGTCCAATGTCCACTCTGTAACAAGGGCTTTCATTTAATTTATTTTTGCTTTTTTCATTATCTGTATAAACATGCCTTATTTTTCAACTAGGCGATTCTTATGTATTTGCAACTGCCATAAAATCAAATGAGATTGTTTGCAATAAATTTTGCATTGTAGTAATACATTGCATGTAATTGATAAAACAAATTTTTAATGGAGACTAAACTGATGAAATTAAACACAACTATTAATCAGTGTCTACATGAGCAATTAAAATTATACCATTAAAATAGTATTTAAGTACATCAGTTTGGATTTCTGGGTATGGCTATGAAATACTTTATATGGATTATAAAGTCTCACATTTGTGACATTGTTTCACTTGACACAATGCGGTGATGGATTATAATTTAACTAATTTTGTGGGAAATGATGAGTTTGACCTATGCTGTTTACACCATTTCAAGTGCAATGTCAACAGCAAAACCACATTGGTCATTGTTTTGTTTATAAGAATGAAAAGCCTTTGTGGATGCAGAATTTACATGCATATGGTTTAACATACAGTATTGTGTTATCAGTTGTATTACCATATCCAAGTTGTACGAAAAATTAAATGACAGCACAATAAAATCGGTTGATAGAAGAAGCTAGTGACCAAAAAATTTACTTTCTAATACGATTTGACATACATGCATTGTATGCCACTTTGATTGTAGGTCTGTGTCCTTGCCATGGCTATAATAGGACACTGGTAAAACGGGGATTTCATCATCTAGTCTGCCGCCATGGTGTAAGTGTCCAATAGAGTGAAGCCTCTCGAAAAATTTCCAGGAGGCTTTAGAACAATTTTAACATATAATTCATATAAACATATATCTGATTACATACTGAAAATATATAGCTTATCCATTTAATAGATGTATTTCCACTTATTATGCTGCTACTGTACTAACCTGTTTGCCTGTACTGCTTGGTTTTAAACTTCCTTCATCATTTGCTTTACTAGACAACTGTTGCATCAAATTTTTTACTCTTGTTGAGTCTGAGAGATCCTGCAGATCTTTACCTGTCATTAAAGTTTCCACCACCAGTATTTATTAGTGACTCGATCATCTTGTGGTTTTGCTAGACACATGGAGTGCCGGGCACCTGAAATAAGTCAAATCCTATGGGGAGAAAACAGTGGTTGCTTTGAGAAGCCGGAATATGGAAAATGCCCAAATGTAAGGACATACATGTATGCACTAGTATTATTGCGTGCTTGTGTAACCATTATACTGTTGTGGCAATGGAAATTATGCCGTCGGTTCCTTTTAAACCTGTGAACCAATCAGAAATAATTTGCAACAATATTTTCAAGGACACTTCTATTATCACAATGTAACACAAACTTTTGCATTGTATTACAGAATCATCCTCAGGGAAATAGATGAAGAGAAAATTTCATGTTTTTCTAATAAAATTTCTTGAAATTTTCTCCTTTTCATTGTGTCGTCCAACATTGGGAAGCAGCTAAAAATCAGGGGAGAATTGAATCACACTGAATGAAGACTTTTTATAGAATGTATTAGACAATTTTAATTTTTGCCTAACTGTCCAAAGACCAACATGATTCTGGATCACTAGAGAACAATAAAATACATGAAACAATCAATGAATTATTTTTTACATGCATTTGTAGCTTTGATATCATTCTTTCTTTTGAATTACAGTAATCAATTAAAAGATTGAATTTGAGGCTATTTGTGTACGTTTTAGTATTTACTGTATTTAATTGGTCAGTCTACATTTATTCTCATATTGTTTGTGTTGTTGTAGGCAGCTGTTGACACACCAGAGTTAGTGCCTATGGAATTCAGGCTTGATGGTTTAGAGCTTGTGGATCCCAAAGATTTGGAAGAATTCCAGCATCCCATCACAATGACGACACGTCGGTATGTTTTACGAGACCGCTTCCACAATAAATCTAAACCCCACAAATCCCCGTTGTGTGTTTACCATGACATTGACAAGTGTAAGCAGAGCCTAACGATAAAAAACAGTTATCAAGAATCTGAAAATGGAAGGAAAAACCTGAGGAGGCTAAGAAGCTCATGTGCACAGTCATTTCATGTCCATTTTTTATTTAATTATTTGATGGATTATTATCAAAATGAAGCAATTATTGTAAAGGACCAAACGTTGAAGTTAACGAAAAAGTTAAAGGAAGGGTAGGTTTGAGATATTTTCCATGTTTGTTTACGTTTGAAAGTTGGAAGTTTCAGCAGGAAACGTTGACCATTTAAAAACTAATCGGTCAGCTTGCAGCGTCATTTGACGTCATATGACGCTACAAATTGATCGATTTGTTTTTTAATGTTCAACGTTTTCTGGTGAAACTTGCAACTTTCAAACCTAAACAAACATGAACAAAATCGTAAGCCTAATGGTGGCTTGCAAATGGCAGTATCTTTAAAATCTTTTTAATTATATGTTTTTTAAAATGCAATTGAACAAAATTATAATTATACATGTCTTGGACACCGATATAATGTTGCTGATAAGGATACTATATTACATTTATATATTAGTTTATGTGTAGATGCTGAATGAGGAAGGACAGAATGAAATTAAAATCATCATTAATCATTTTAGTGCTTATGGAAAAAAGGATTGTGGTATTAAAAATTACGAAAATGTACACGCAGCAGATCGCAATTTTAATATCTGTTCAGTATTGATATCCTCGTTCAGTAATAAATTTATCCAACAAACACAAGCTATTTGTTCGTCCTGGACCCAAAACTCCCAGGGCCAAGTGTTGAAAGGTGTTGTAAACTGATGCTAAATTACCCTGGTACCCTGGCCCAATCAAAGAATATGGCCCAGGTAACCACTAAAGATTTCTGCTTTCCTATTGGTTGAAATTTTCAAGCATTCAAGGTATGCGCAGACGTACAAGTGGATTTAGCCTTGAATGATGCAAGATTGTAATTAGTGGTTACTGTTAGAGTTTACTTCTACACTCTTCAGTCTTACAGTAAAAGATCTACATTTATTATTATTTCCTATGACTTATATACATGTGCTATCTTGATTTACATATTCATAATAAGTTTAAGTAATTAACATCGTCTAGTTAATATTCGCATAACACTTCTCTTCTTCTTTTTTCAGTCTAGAACTGTATACTGTATAATCTAACATCATGACTATCTAAATGTACATACTTTTTTTTTTTTTTTCAACTGTGAACAAGAATGCAATAATGCTTAAAGAATACTTAACATGTTAATTATACCGAGTGACAGTACTTAACAAATTAGCTTTCAGTCCATTCTCCATATCTTTCTGGTCTTCTAATCTCTCGTCCTGATCTGGTTCTCTGGACACGATCTACCAAATTGGATGGGTTACTTCTGGTTTCAGTAATTTCGACATGTGATTCATCAGTGTCACTTTCTTCTGTGTCAGATAGTTCAACTCGTCTCCGTTCTTCAACTCTTACTTTCTTTGTCGGTGTTTCTTGACTGTTTGGAACCACAGCTCTATTAACAACTTTAAGATGTGATTTATCTCTCTTGAAGATTTTTCCACTTCTAAATCGCACAGTAACAGAATGTCCACTTATTCCAGCTACGATGCCCACTTCGGGTCTTAAGCGATCAAGTCTCCTATCTTTCATCAGCACTCTATCTCCCAATCTGATACAGGATTCCTTGACGTTTCTCTTTCTATCGTGATACTCCTTTGCTTTCTTCTTGTATTGGTGATCACGATTTCTAATAACTCCATCTCTTGCTCTTCTCTTCATAGTCGGGAAAATGTTTAAGTTCATTTTTCTTCCGAACATCAGCTCATATGGGCTTTTCAACGTGGATGGATGAGGCGTGGCTCTATAGGCTTCTAACATTCCGTTTATCTTCTCCTCGTAGTCGACATTTTCTTGCTCTGCTATTCGAATAGCTTTTTTCAAATTTTGCATAAATCTCTCACATTCACCGTTCGCTCGTGGGTGTCTAGGGGTGATTCTGTGATGGCGAAAACCCTTTGCCTCAGCATATTCGCGAAACTTGTGACCATGGAATGGCGGTCCGTTGTCGGTCTTCACTGTGTGAACTTTCCCAAAAGTGGCAAACATTGAATCCAGAATTGGCTTGACGTTGGCAAACGATGTTGACTTGCAATATCCGACCACTGGATATCGACTGTAGAGGTCATAGGCAACTAACGCGTACCTTCCATCTTTTAGAGGGCCTTTAAAATCGATAGATATCGTGTGCCAAACATCTGGTGGTAACGGTGTTGGTCGTAGAGGTTCGTCGTATGTTCTGTCGAAGGTCATCTGACAGCTCAGGCAGCTCTTGACGACGTCTTTCGCCAGCTTCGTCATTCCTGGGAACCATACTCTTTCTCGCAACAGATCCACTGTACGCTTCTCACCTGAATGTCCAATCCGGTGGGCTTCATCAATAAAAGCGCTCTGCATGACAAATGGTGGAACCAAGAGGTCTTTGTAGAACACAAGTCCCTTCACGACCGATAAATCTGGAGCGACTCCGAAAAACTTCGAGATATTTGGATTGTTCTTATGTGACTTCCATAAATCATTCTCCACTACATTTCTAAGTGACTGATAGTCCTTATCCTCACTTGCTCTCTTCAGTATGATGCGATCGCTCTCCGAATCGGGTTCAAACAACAATGCAGTTATTTCTTCCTCAAAACAATTGACTCGACGTTGGATTGATTGGCTTCTCTTTTGTGATATGACGAGAACCATAATCTGCTATGTTAAGCTTCCCTTTTCTGTATATTACTGTGTAATCCAGTCCTTGGATTGCTAAGATCTGCCTTTCGATCCTTATTGGCGCTCTTGATTTCGGGTTGTTAAACAGATGCTCTAACGGCTTGCAGTCGGTGAGTATTTCAAACTTCGGGGCTCCAATAAGTTACTGATGAAATGCGTCGCTACATGCCCACTTGATGGCAACAGCTTCCAACTCTGTCTGACCATATCGTGTCTCTACGTCAGTCAAAGTTCTGTTTGCGACATGGCACATTCTCCACGCTCCTGTTGAATCTTGCTGGGTTAAGATCGCACACAGCCCGCCTGGAACGTTGCTGGTTCTCTCCATCTTCTTACCCGCGTCAACATGTACTCTGATCGGTTGATTTGGAATGAAGTACGCGAGGGATGTTTCCTCCGTCAGACTTTCCTTCAAACGATTAAAAACTTCTCGCTCCTTCTGTCCCCACTGGAATCGAGCGTTGTCTTTCGTCAAAAACCCTCAGCGGTCCTGTTATCTGAGAAAAACTTGGAATGAATCTCGACATGTAACCGACCATCTGTAAAAAACTTCTGACTCCTTCCTTCGATGTAGGCTCACCACACTCTTTTAGGGCTCTCACTTTCTCTGGAGATGGTTTCAAGCCATTCTCAGTGAATCTGTGACCATAAAACTCGATCTCGCGTTTACCAAACTCACACTTCTCTTTGTTGATGGTAAGACCAAACGACTGGAGTCTTGACAGAACTGCGCTCAAGTTGCTGTTATGGTCCTTCCAATCTCGTCCGCCTATAAAGACAGTCGTCTCGGTTGTTTTTCACTCTAGGTATCCAAGCATTTCACTCATTCGTCGATCGAATTCGTCTTGACTCGTGATCCATCCCTGCGCGAGGGTGTTGTGTTTCAGGTTTCCCCACGGTGTTGTCACGACTAGGTATTTCCTGCTTTCTTCATCTATGGCAAACTGGTGGTATCCATTATTCATGTCGATCTTGGAAAATATCTTGCACCCTGCAAACGTTATAGACAGATCTTCTGTTTTGACACCTGGAACTATTCTCGTCCTCGAGGCACCTTTATTAGCTAGTCTGAAATCAGCAGTTATTCTGACATCAGCGTCTGGACCACATGACTTGGGTGTAATTACCAGAGGACTAGCGTAGATAATTGGCTCACCTGGTTCTGTCCAACTCATGATGCCCTCTTTCACGAAATAGTCTAGCTTCTTTTTCGTTCTTTCTCTCAGGTGGTGGGGTATCACTCTCGGTGGTTGGATAACTGGCTGCGCTTCAGGTTTCATCTGTATATGTGTCAAGATCGGTTCATCATTGTGCGGATCTTTTAATCTTCCAATGCCTTCAAACAATTTCTTGTGTGTAGACAAAATCTTCTCCATCGCAGCAATTCCTTTCTTCTCCGCCAGGTCTTCCTTGGATTCTTCTTTGTCGCTCTCCGTTTTCTCAATTTTCTTTATCTTACTTTCAGCGAACTCTCCGTCAGCGCTATACTGCACCATTCCAAGCTCAAACAGTGTCTTCTCGGACAGTAGAGGATGGTTGTGGATTCCATTTTCAGTTACATACACGTCTCTAGCCAAATTCTTTACCGTCTTGTTTGAAAGCGTTGCACCTTTCAAAACACAGATTATTCCAAGTTTGGCACCGCCCAGGGCTCGGATAGCTTCTTTTGGTACGGTAATCAACTTTTCAACATCCGGGCACTCTTGATAGATTTTTTGAAAATCGTCCTTTGATATCAGGTCAACATCTGCACCAGTATCTGGATCTATGTCAAGTTCAACTCCACAAATAGTAACGGGTAGAAGAATGTTGCTAGCATCCTTTCCAGCTTTTATTCTCTTGACATTTAACTTCAATCGGGCGCCCTGAATATCGATATCAGAATCAGAATCCGACGCATTATCTTTGGTGACAGCCTTTTGGACTTTCTTTTCTCTTTCGAATTCTTTAGTCTTTGTTCGGCAGCATGAACTGAAGTGATTTACTTTCCCACAGGAGTTGCATGTTTTACCAATGGCTGGACAAATTTCGTGTGATGCATCATATCCACATCTTACGCAATTCTGTTGACTCTTTGTATGGTCTGATCTTGAATTGTTCATGTCTTTTGGATTCTTGATATTTCTGAAAGAATACATCTTATTAAACTTAGTTGATCTTCTTCCACGCACTCTTCCTTGATACGTAGCCCGTACGAACTCGGCTGATTCTTCTTTAATTTCAGATTTCATATCATCGGTCTGTGCTTTAATATCTTCCTTCATCGTCGCATGTTTCATGAATTCTTTTAAGTCCCAATCCTTTGCTAATGCTTCATCTTGTAACCTCTCGTCACCACATGTAAGAATCATACGATCCAATATCATTTCGTCATCATGATTGTGGAATTCACATTCTTTAGCTAGGCGTCGTAATTCAATTTCGTATTGCGCGATGGTCTGACCCGCTTCTCTTCTCGCTTTATTAAATCGAAATCGAGCATGAAGCCGTGATTTCTTGGGTATATATATCCTCTCGATTTTCCCAATCAGCTTTGTGTATTCGTCAGCATCTTCGCTTTCTGTCTCAACAGAGTTCTCGTCTATAGACATTATACGATCGCCGCCATGGACCAGCAAGCACATTCTTTTATCCTTCGGTTCTTTAACGCCGAAATAATCCATTTGTAGTTCGATTTTTCTTCTCCACGATTTCCATTTAGATGAGGTTTCCAGTATATCATCGGTTGGCAAGAATTCTTCAATTTTGAGAGCTTTCTTTGGAGGCATCGTTCGACAAACTCGATTGTCTCAATAAATAATAATACGCTTGAGCTCACATGCAATCAATCTTGCCGTTTCTTCTCTACCGTGCCCTTATTCTACACGAGCACTTGTTGAGTTTAACCGTGGACTACTTCATTGTTCGGTCCGGCTCAGGTTCTTTTTCTTCGTCGCCAATGTTAGAGTTTACTTCTACACTCTTCAGTCTTACAGTAAAAGATCTACATTTATTATTATTTCCTATGACTTATATACATGTGCTATCTTGATTTACATATTCATAATAAGTTTAAGTAATTAACATCGTCTAGTTAATATTCGCATAACAGTTACCTACCAGGCTAATGTTAAATTTGGTCTGCGCTGTCCGAGAAATAGCGGGCTCGTACGTAATACAACTTGTATTACTATTCACACTGCATAAATTAGAGCATCGCATATAAAGGTCAACAAACTATGAATAAATTGTCAGTGTGTGGTCAAGTACAGCGGTGTAGGCTACATAGCGTGCGATGCAGCCCAGTATTATATTGGAAGGTTTATCGAGATTCCTGATAGTGATGCCGATTTATCGTGAAAAATGACTTCCCACCCAGCCACCCAATTCTGAGCATTTGCACTGCGGCTCTTGTCGTATCACTGAATTTTCTCCCCATACCTTAATATAGCGATGCGATATTGCTGCAGTGTGAAATAGAATACTATTCTGTGATTGAGATGAGGAAATAATCAATATCACAGCTCTCGATCAAATAACATCCAGGTAAGTGTATTTTGTTTATTCAAGTATGTTACAAGCAATATTGACCTTTTTCAGTTTATATGTGGAAACTCATAAGCTCATAATTATGACCGGCTGCCTGTGGACTGTTTTGTACAGTGTTTCCATGCTTCCACTTGACTGTAAAAAGGAATTTTTCAGGATAGAGGAAAATTCAAGAAAATCTAAGGAAATTTTGCTAAAAGTAAAACGGCATTTTTAAGTCATTTTCCAGTATTTTGGAGTTTTGCAAGTTTACAAATTGAGAATATTATTATATGAAGTACTACGGCCACACCTTCCCAGAATGCATTTCTAGCTGTGTTAATAATCTCATAGAATTTTGAGACTTGGCAGACATATACAGCTAGAACACTAAAACACGACAATGCTATAAGAAATCACCTATTAATCAAGAAATTTGAAGGAAATTACATCTCATTTCAAGTGAATTTAAAGAATTTTTAAGACCCGAAAAAACATTTGGACATTGCATTGTTGTGGTTTCACAGGGGAGGCTACTCAACAGTACATGTGTTTTATAATTAGAGGAAAGAAAACCATGACACTTCACATCAATTTAGGCAGTCTTGACAAGTTAACAGACCTCTTCATATGGACTAAGCTAATGGATGACAGGTTTCATTTAAATGTAAATATTTATTAATTATTATAGTCAAACCAGATGTTCTCTACTTCTCTTGCCTACGACTTTGCAATATTGATAAACAACATTGCAATTTTGATTGGTGGATTCCATCTGCAACTTGCAAACGCTTTATCATGATTCCTTGATGGGTTGCTTAAAATATTGGTTTTAAACATTTAAAAACACATAAATGTGATGTTATACTTGAAGGCAATGGCTCTAACTTTATGTAGAATTTCGCATTATCCAAAGTTTAGCATTTAAAACGATTTTTTATGGCAAGTCACATGTAAGAGAACATCTGGTTTCACTATGACGATTCACATATATACTGTGAGCTTCACAGGACTATGATCCACTGCATTGTCTTGAAATAATGCAAACTATTACTGATATTTGCTGATTGCTTCTTTATACAGAGATGCAAGTCTCATATTTTGCAACACATGTGCCCGTATGCCAGATTTTCCTTCCTACATTTCATGATGGGTGAGATTGTGAGAAATACAATATCACTGCAGGTTTACTGGGACATTAAAGCAGATACTCACACTAGCCAATTTGACTGCATTCTCCAGTACACAGGTAAAAACGCACAAGCTGTTACATGCCTGCAAGCAAGTTGTTACAAGGCTGTTCAACAGGCTGTCACTGTGATGTGTTCACACTGGTTGTTCCCAGTCTGTTAACAAGTCTGTAACAGCTTGTTGACAGCTTGTAACAAGGTTGGTGACTTCAACAGATTGATTACAAGTTGTTCTAACAACCTGTTACCACTCTGCATTAGACAAGTTGTTAACAGGTTGATGCTACAGTGGAACCTCACTATAACGCAGTAGTTGCCAGGGTCCTTAGTGGTGACCGCATTATACATGAAGTGCATTATTGCAAGGTACGGCCAAATATCTCGTTCCCAGTACTGTACTCTTTCCAATCAGTTCTGGTGCAATATTGTGGGCTGAGTACTGGGAGCGAGATTGAGTACTGCCAGAAGCAATTTCTGTTCGATTCTAGCAATCCAAATCATGACTAAAGAAGCTTGAAATCTGCTCAAGACTTCAACAAAATGGAATTGAAATAAGATTTTTGAGCATGGTTTTCATTTCTTGCAATGATCGCACTGCCATGTTATCGTTTTATCTCATAATGTAAAGGTAAAGGTAAAGGTCTTTAATTAGAATACATCAAACGTATATCTTTACAATAAAATTACTCCTAAGGATAATGTGGCCGTGTCGAGGCATATCAAAGGCACTGTAAACAGCCCCCATACAACACAGTTCAGAGCACGAATCCCAGCTAAGCCCTAGGTGTTGATTTTACGGAGGGAGGAAAACCGGAGAACCCGGCGAAAAACCCTCGGAGCACAGGAGAGACCAACTACACTCTACTCACATGAGTCCCAAGCTCGAGAGCGGGTTTGTCCCCAGATGGTCAACCATCCAAGTACTAACCCCGTCTAACCGGGCTTAACTATTGGTGAGAGGCAGCGCCCTAACAGCACTAGCCTGCAAACCCAGACCTATTTTTCTGCCGTCGTGCCTCCCGCGAAAACTACGGTCTGCGAACCCGAGCAGAGATTTGATTTACGTGACGTAATACCTTTTTATCCGATCACAATTTACCTCTTAAAAACAGGGAACTAACAAACTAACACGCAAACGCGTGGAAACAAAGGAGTGAAGACAAATAAACAATTCCTTTCTGAAATGACATAAAGTATCGAGAGTGCGCTTATCAAAGTTTGTCAAGTTTTTAGCATTAAAAGGTTGAATAAACATCAAGAGCATGCTATAAAATACGTCAGCAAAGAGAGAAAGGCTCTCTTCGTGAATTTGCCTACTGGATTTGGGAAGTCAAATTTCAAGGTCGATTTCAAGGCTTGCTACTCATGTTTGGTTCACCAGGCAGCCGAGCGAAGCCTCATCAAGTCAGTCGCGTTAATTCTCTTGGGATTTATAGTGCCGTATTGCTGAACGAATCGCGTCAAATGTTCGGTTCGATCGACTGAAGGCGGTGCTAAATGGAGAGTTTTCCATCGTGTTTGGATCACTAGTTGTGGCTAGGTGATGAAAGATATGGCGGGAAATGGTTCACAGCGACATTTATTATACAAGAAAGCTGTGAAAGCCGTGGCAGTCGATGTGTCAATTTCAGAACAATGGTACGTAATTACAACAAATCGTAAACAACACCAGTTTCCAAATAAGAAAGTGGCTATCGAATCTATGAAGTCTGCAAATATTATACTCGCTGAAATGTGGTTCCAAATTTGTTTTTGAGATTGCAATATGTTTTATGACTTATTGTGTTGTTGTGAATATATTTAAGACAAAAATGTTGAGAAAAATATCTGTTGTTCTTTGTCCTATATAAATTAGTAAATTACAGCTTTCATTTCAACCGAGCCTAGTAATATTAAATATTGTCATTCACATTTTCTTAACGATCTGTCAGTGCTAAATACTCCTTTTGAAAAGTAATATAATTGTTGTTTAAGCGCATTGTTTTCACTATTAAACGACATAAGTATAAGCATCAGCCCAAGAAAAAACAAAACAAAAAAATAGTATTATCTGTGAAACTTTTATATTAAACATGTCATTACAGCGGATTAACGACAACAATTGTCGCTTTTATAGTTGCAACAATTATTATACTGTACGACGTTTCCAGGCAAAATGTCAGATACCTTACTGGCATACACAAGAGTTCATTTCTTTGTATTGTCTTTTGTTTATCATGGATATATATATGCTTGTGCTTATGCTCTGGTGAGAACCAGGCTTTATAAATACATTTATCATTATTGTCGAACCAGCCACTGCTATACTGGGATTTAATAGCCACTCAGGATTTCATTTTCTTGAAGACGCAATAGTCATCAAAAAAGCATAGAGAAGAGGGGCTCTCTGTTTCCATTCAAGGCATAACTTTTCAAATTCAAAACTTGTTAAGTCCGCCTTTGTTTTTTCTCCAAGCGTGGAAGGCTGTCGTTGTGAACATAATCCGTTAAGTCCAGGACGCATCGCTTTAGCAATTCCGTGGCAATTCTCTGATGAGAGCCGTAAACAATTGCTTTTCCGAGGACCGCAAAGTCATCTACCAGTTCTTTCTCATTTACAGTAAGACTGGTGAACTTAAGTCTCTTTCTTTTGAGTTTCTGAAGCTGCTCGAACTGGTGAAGATGAGTTTCAGCTTTCGTGAGCGGCGTGACTCGAGGTCAACATCTGGTTAGTGCTAAATTAATTAATTTTCTCTTACGTCGCGGGAAATGTTTTCTTTAATACAAAGAAAACAAGTATCGCCTGATGTGACAATTTCTGTGGAGTGTCGTTCATCGTTACATAGACTTATTACTTACAATATACTTGTCAAAAATTGGAAATATTTTGTGCTTGTTTATACTTCTTCCTTGACTTCGTTCAGCGCGAGTCCACGCGTGGGCAATTTTAGCTAAATATATTTTCAAATTTGATTGGATAACACGAGACAAAAGGTATACGTCACGGAAATCAAATCTCTGCTCGGGTTCGCAGACCGTAGTTTTGGCGGGAGGCACGAGGGCAGAAAAATAGGTCTGGGTTCGCAGGCTATAACAGCACACGCCATCCATGCTCGCGATGATCTCTCGTAATGACCGCGATTATTCATGATGATCAGCGATCGTCAGCCAACAAGATCAAATTGTCTCCAATGTGCATAACAGCAACTTCTACGATGCGCGCTATAGCAAGGCTCCACTGTAATAAGGTTGTATCAGCTTTTTAAATGAACATCATTGTTACAACCTGTTAACAGCCTTGCTACCAAGCTGTTGTAATCACATCCTGTTGACAAGGTGTGAGATTTTTACTTGTGTACTTGAGAAGACAAATGTCATCTGATGTGCCTCACATTCTTGCACACCCATTTTTTCGAAGGAGGAATGAAAGTATGGCATCTCCACAGTTTAGCAATTAATTTGCTACACTCTTCATACATGTATCACACATAGCTAACCCTAACTCTTTATCTCTTTTGGACCCAATCCACATTTCTATTCTTCCTCTTCCTCAGGCCAGTGTTGTGTGCATACACAGAGTGCATTTGTCATCTTTCTTTCCCCCTTTAAAGCAAACAGTGTTGATTATTATTGGATTAGTAGGGATGTAGCCACGCTGGGCACCACTGGGCGTGACCACCCAGCACAAATATCAAGCACCCGGCACTTGTGGTAGATTTAATTTCAATACCACCCAACACATTTTTAGCAAAACCAGAAAATTCAATATCAGCATTCTTAACACTGTAAACACTCAGAAATCAGGATAACTGTACCGAGCACTCATTTTCTGCTGGTTACATCCATGGATTAGATAATGCTACATACAATAGTTTGATTGCTGAAACAGATATCTCGTTATAAATGGGCAATTTGGATTGTTTCACTAATGGACATATTTGAATGTTTTGTATGCCAACGAATAGAATTTACATATAGCGTGGGAAATGTGTCAATAATGTATGTGTTTCAACTATCAAATTTTTCAATAAAACTTTTCATGTCTCCAATCTTAGCTGAAACGCATAGTGTGAGCACCTGAATCGGAAGACTGGTTCATCACTTCCTGTTCCATACGAAAAAAATCGATAGGAATTCCTATAGGATAGGAGATTTCCTATAGGAATTCCTATTGGATTTCCTATAGGAAATTTATTCCTATTAGATTTTGGCCCAAATTCCTATAGGAAATGCAGTTTCCTATAGGAATTCCTATAGGATTTTTCGTATGGGGTGCTACTGACATTAAACAATAATCTAAGAGATTGATATTGATATGCAGTTAAAGTAATCTCTATGGGCTTGTATTTATTTTTTAGTTAGGGTGTAGAAAGTTAACATTGCGGTGTCTCAAACTGCCTCAGTATCAAACAATACAGATGTACGTGTATGGTATTACAATATAGTAAATTCAAATTTATAAAATCCCAGACCAAATTTGGTTTTGTCTGGACATTACTTGTTAGGAATTAAGGTGGACAATCTTTCAAGTTTCAACATACAAACGATACATTTTTTAACAGTTCTTTTAATCTTACCATGTGTTTTTTCTTTTACACCTATGGTTCCCCTTATAGACAGTCGTGAAGTACTAGTGTCTAGAACAAATAGCACAAATATATGAGGGGTTTCATCATAATTAACTGTAATCTCTCATTCCCATGCTTTCCATTTGGTATTTCAAATGTGGTACTTAGATGAGTTACCTCTACTGCCTTCCTCTCAACCAAATTCATTTTATTTATTTCCCACGACTACCCAGGAAATTGAACACATTATGTTATCTATTAATAATACTAAAGCAAGTGGACTTTATAGCATTCCTGGAACACTACTAAAATTCTTGAGGAGTGTGATATAATTTCCATTGCAGATTCTCGTCAACTTATCATTCTCCTCAGGCACGGTTCCCGAGCAGTTCAAAACAGCTCGAGTAATTCCAGTATTCAAAAAGGGTTCACAGATTTATTTGATTAATTATAGACCAATTTCACTTCTCTCAATTTTTAATAAGATTTTGGAAAAACGATACATAATAGGCTGTCCGATTACATAGAAAAACTGGCAATTATGTATGATGGGCAATTTGGCTTTCGAGCAAAACATTCCACCATACATGCACTACTTTTATTGACTGACAAAATTCAAAAATGTATCGATAAAAGTAATTACTCTTGTGGGATTTTCATTGACTTAAGTAAGGCTTTTGATACTATTAACCACAACATTTTACTCATTAAACTTTTTCATTATCGAATTCGAGGAGTTGCATATAATTGGTTTGCTTCCTATCTTGAAAATAGAAAGCAATTTGTATCTACAGGTAATACAAGCTCTGATGTTTGCCAGATTTCATGTGGGGTGCCTCAGGGATCAGTTCTGGGACCGTTATTGTTCCTACTCTATATCAATGATTTCCACAATTGCTCTAGTTTGTTTGACTTCCATATTCTTGCTGATGATACAAATTTATTTCTTAGTGATCGCAGTTTAGGTTCTCTAGAATCTAAGTTAAACTTAGAACTAGAGAAAATTTATGACTGGTTGTGTGCTAATAGACTATTATACTTTTCTAGTTAAAATTAGTAATAAAATTATCAGGCAAGAGGCATATGTGAAATATTTAGGTATAATTATTGATTGCCACCTTAATTGGAAATAACACATTCATGAGCTATGCAAAAAGATTGCGAGAGGAATTGGCATTATTTCAAAACTCAGGTACTTTCTTCCTACCAATGTTCTAACACAATTGTATTATTCATTCATTTACCCTCGTCTAACATATGGACTTTTGGTTTGGGGAAATACATATGAATCATCCTTGAAGCCTGTTGTTCTTCAAAAAAAAGCTCTAAGGAGAATAACCTTTTCCAAACGAGATGCACATTCAAATCCTCTCTTTAGCTCCTTGAAAATCCTAAAATTTGTAGACTTTATCTACCTATTTAACTGTAACTTTATGTTTGAATTTTACCATAATTTGCTACCAACAGCATTTAGGATTTTTTTTCATTTAGTATCAACTAAACATAACTATAACACTAGATTATCTGCAAGAAAGTCTTATATCAAGGCTGTGAGAACAAATTATGGAAAATTCAACATATGATACAGAGGAGCAACTATATGGAATGCACTGTGCGAAGATGTAAAAAATGAAAACTTTAGAGCTTTCAAAAATAAAATTAAAAAAAGACAGACAGTCATACATCTAGTTTGTTAGTAATTTCCTTCCTCTTCTTTCTTCCACTTCATATACAGTGTATTTTGATTACTTGCACTTCCATATATTGCCGCTGTATTATACTAAAGATTATTGAGTAATATAGCCGTCATACCGTATGTTTGTTTTTTATTTCGTGTGTTTTACCGTGTATAAATGTATGTTCTTTCTCGACCATATACTTTCATAAAACAATACTGTCCACCCAGCTAGATTAACTCTTTTGTAGTTATTCTGGGTGGAATTTACCCTTCATTCGTGGAGCAAAAATTTTCTTTTTCATGTAAATTACTATTTTATTTCTGGTAAATAAACTATTATTGTATTGTATTGTATTGTATTGTAAAATTTAATTATTGCAACGACAAAAGTGTATTAATATTAGCAACAAATTGATACAGCATTTCTTGCCACATTGTTGCTTTGCAAGTTGAGACATGATATTACACGTATGTGCTACCCACTCTTGAACCATGTCGTGTGACAAATTCCATGTTGCAAGTTACCAATGCATAATGACTTCTACAGTTTGCATCATCTTGGAACATGGATATGTGTTGCTCAACAAGTTGCATGAGCAGGTAGTGATGATTGCAACATTGTGCTCAACTTCCAGCAACATTGTTGCAAGACAATGCAAACATTTAGGACATAGCTTGGATTATATGGATTGAAAATGTCCAAGCTGGTCTCTTAATTTAATTATATACATGTAGGATGGTTTAATTCTAACCTACTTTAAACTAACAAAAAAAACTGAGTAATATAATATAGAATACTATAGTTTTATTATACAGTGACCTGGCCGTTTATTTTTAAATAATGGTTTCTTTGATTGATATCTATAATAATAATTGATTGATTGATTTCTTTTAATTTCAAAATTTGCTGACCCTGGCTCTATATTTCTGTTGTTGTCATACCTCCATATCAGTCCTTGTCGTCTCTTCATCAAGGGTGTTTTCGGACTCGTTGTCTTATCCATCTATCAGCAACAAGAAATCATGAATGTTACAATATTGCAAATCGTAAAGAAATATTCAAAAAGGTATTCGAACTGATAAAAATGGTATTTGAACTATATGAAGAACTCAATCACCTATATGGGTTCTGTTATCTGGAATGCGATCTCTACAGACCTTGATAGATAGATAGATAGTTTATTAAAATTAAATCACATTACAGCTAAAAAACTGAATTGCGTGATTGTACAGAAATAAAATATTACAAAAAACAAATGTGAAATATAAAATAATTACAATATAATATATGTTATATAAATAGTCAATCATACTATACTATTGAAAGTACGAACAGAAGAGGGAATAAACGTATTACGGAACCTATCAGTCTTACATTTCGAAAAGTTAAAAAGTCTAGGTCTTCTAAGATTATACTGGTTAGTATGCCTACTTGGAATAAGATGTGCGAGCTTATGCTGGGGATTTAAACGTACTTCATCAAAAAGCTTTACACAAGCCGACATGCGCCTATTATAGAGGCTATCTAAATTACATAACTTCAAACTATTAGTGTAAGGTGAGCCGGGATATATGATCGAGAGGACTCGTTTCTGAACACGTTCTAAGGCTTTAGTTAGATAATCTGGCAGGGCGTAATGGTACACTTGAGAACTATATTCAAGCACAGGCCTGACGCAGGTGGTGTAAAACAAAACAATATCATCAGCTGAAACCTTAGCACGTTTAAGCTGGACTATAAAATAAAAACGCTTATTTGCTTTCTTAATAATATAATTTACGTGTTCGTTCCACCTAAGATCGTCACTTGTCGTTAACCCTAAAATTCTGGCATGGTGTACAATTTCGAGTTCACCACTGCTGAAACTCACTCTCGGAAAGGTAAGATTTCCTCTACCAAAGTAAATTATTAGTTCTTTGCACTTTGAGATGTTAAGTTGGAGTCGATTCTCATCTGACCATTTCTGAACATCGTCAGCTGCTCCTTGGATTCTACTGATACAGTGCTTGGGTACCGATTCGGAGATGGAAGTGTCATCGATATATTTCCAAGTGTTCACGTGATTGGGTGTAAGGTCATTAATCATTAATAAAAGCAACCAAGGTCCCAATTTAGTTCCCTGGGGAACGCCAGAAGGAACTCGGCCCCACTCTGAGTAACAGTTCCTAGAGAGTTTTACACGCTGCTCTCTATTCATAAAAAAGTTAATGACCCAGTACTTTACATATAGAGGAATGTTAAGTTGGATAATTTTTCTTATGAGAAGACGGTGATCCATGAGATCGAAGGCTTTGCGGTAATCAAATAACAAAACGCGGACTGCCCCACCATTTCCGTTAGTGGCTTCTGTCCATGAGTGAACCATGCTGATCAGTGCTTGAGTGACCGATGAACGTGGTATGCCACCAAATTGGTCAGGGTCAATAATACTCAGGATAGCGGGAGCGACATGCTTCTCGACTATGAATTATTCTGCTACTTTGGACAAAGCAGGTGTTAGTGATATTGGTCTAAGGTGCTTGTTTATATCCCGCACAGGTTTCTCCTTAGGGATTGGAGTGATCTTAGCTCGTTTCCATGCTGTAGGGAGAGACTGTTCGGAGAAGACGATATATATTTTACGGAAGACCTTCGCTCAATAATTCAGTATTTTGTTTTATCTTTAAAAGAACCATTCTGCCTTTCTGTTAATTTTAATAAACCAGTGAGGAGTTGTGATAACCTCTAACTATAACATTCGTGCTTCATTTTATATTTGCACGGTGTCGCGCTTTAAATTTCGCGCATCGCTCGCGGGCTACGGCATTTCACAGCTGTTGAAATGCGTTTGCCATTGCGATGGAGTATATACACTATTGTAGACTACAGCAGCGGTGTAATGTTTGAAATAGGTTCGTAGACAATATATCGAGATTGGAAGGCAATTCCTAAACACACTAGTCCACAGTGCACTAGTCTTACTAACAGGAAGTTACAGTCGATTTAAGGGTACATTTGACGTTCATTCCGAAGTTCGCAAGTTCGTTTTGAATTTCGCATTTGATTGGGTAATAGCAACTAAGTAGTGAATGTGAAGTTCAAAACGAGCTTGCGAACTTCGTAACGAACTTCAAACATTTCCGTCAAAGGCAACCAGACTGTGGCCATGTCCACACGTTGCGTTTTCATAGCGTTTTTATATTGTTCTCGGTCCTCAGGGGAGCAGAAAACAATGGTCTCATTACCTGAAACAATATGAAAACGCTAGTAAAACGTATACGTGTGGATGGGGTCTGTAATCTATTTGGTAATTTCAGTTATAAATTAATCATTCATAGTTTAAATAACAGTGTGTTGTTTAGTCAGGATAATTTAATCATTGATGTGATTGCTTGTACTGCTTTTTATTTCTATCGCTTTTAACTTTCTTGAATATTTACAATTTGTTATATTTTCTACAACGATCGATTTTTTAAGCTCTTAATGATGTAACGGAAGTGTCAAATTTCCATAACAATACGATTTACAGTAAAGAAGATGTTTTATGTTGGTGTAATGAGATCACACATGATTTGCTTTATTTTACAAATTCCTGGCCTTTTCAGACATGATAACATTACACACAAACTGTGACGTCATATACAGATTATGATGCCATACAGACTATGACGTCATAAAGCTACACTCTATTTTTTTGCTGGATCCGCCCCTGGCTATGTGAACCGCAAGAGGGAAACCGCGGTTAACCGAACACCACGAGTACGACTTAATCCGACTGCATATGTAGCAATAGGCAACGAACACGTACAAGTCAAAAACAAACAAAAAATGTTACAAGTCATGCCATAGCAAATTCAAAACAAATCCAATGTCAAAGAAGGCTAAAACCCGTTTTGCGGTTGAAAACATTCGCCGGCACTCCGATCACAAGATACAGTAGCGGGGTAGAGTTTGTCAAAAAACGTTTAACAAAATTCATAACAAATATCTATTTATACTGCCTGATGATAAGTAGTTGTTAGTTTTTTAATTCTGAAATGTTGCCAAACACAAGATAAAACCTTGAATTGAGAAATTGGTTTCAAAACTCGAAAAGGCCGCATTATCGGTTTTGACTTTGTTGTTGTGCGAGATATAACTATAACACTGCAGTTCTATTTTTTAGATTTTAATCCGTGTCCCGTTTAGGGCTTTTCAAAACTGATTTACAATACAATCAGTGCTTGGGCCACTGAGTTACAATGCAGTGCTTGGGCCTTGGCCTCATCCGAGCTCTAGGATAATCTATATATTAACGAACAATGCAACTAAGTAAACCGGCTTACGCAGACACACAAGGCTGTAGCGCTTTTTACGTAAACAACAAGGAAAGTTTTGAGTGCATGTCAGGTGACGAAAGCTTGACTAAACTTTAATATTAAATTCTACGCTATGTGCATCATTTGAAGTAAGCGAGGCCGCATATTCAGCTGGGTTGCTAAGCAAATGCTTGGCCACCTTAAAATGTATTGCTGTACTGAACATTGCAGCCCCAATTTTGAACATGTCGTCCATCATGGATGGAAGATTTGACTCTTCATCATAAAATGCCTTTAGCATTGTTTTGACATCACTTGCACGGGCTTTCTCCTTGATTTGAGTATTAAGCGCCTGGAAAGATTTCAAAAAGATATTGTTTTTACATCACTTGCTCCTTGGGATGAATGAGTATTAAGCCGCTCTAAAGATTTAAAAAAAGATTGACTATCCGCCAATGTTTTCGAGATGACTTTTCCTTTCACCATTGAAGAGTCGCAAGTCTGCAAGTACTCTAGATTCTGAGATATCGTTGAAGCCATTTCGCTCATTGCGATTCCAGGCCCGTTATACCATTCACAACATCGACTATTAAGTCTCCGACGTAAGGTGTAATCGTCTGGGGAATCTTTCGCCAGACCGTATGGTGTTAAAAAAATTGATGGGAAGTGGTTAAAATAATTCACTCCTTTCGGGGTATCTTCTTTTCTTTTAGTATATTTTCCTTGTCTAAACATCTAAGAATAAAGGGAAATGGAGAAAGTGTTAAAGCTGGTATAGGTTTATGAAGACAGTGTTCCTGCAGGGTGCGCAATTTTTACAAAAGAGAAAGATTATTGATGAAATCGAATTTACTTTATATATTCGTATCTAGAGTGTTTAATACGTTTTTTAGGTTTAAATTGCATATTGGTAATTTATTATAATAACGTGGGTAGGTATATATTATAATAATTGCTTTTTAGATATGTTAGAATATTTTAATGGAATATGTTTCAACGAATATGAGGCAACAACAAGCTGTATTATTAGAATAAAAAAACTGTCAGAATCATTTGCAGACGACTTAAATAGAGAACGGGGTATTGTAAGCAGAAGAGTAGCCTTGTTGCTACGATCTACTAAGATTAATCCCTTGTTCTTTGATTTTTTATATCCAGTTTCATTTTCCTGCCGAAAAACATCCTCCTTGATTAAATTTCTTTCTACTTATTCGTTTCTTGTTGTTTCGTTTGTGTGCAATCTTTAGAAAATTTGTAACATTTTTCCAATAAAATCTTTCGTAGACGGATTTCGGTTTATTTTGGAAAACATATCATTGTCGACGCAGCCGTGAAATGGCAGTGCAACGCTGCGCTTCTGCGACAGATATCAAGAGGTTCATGACGGTTCTGTGTGTTTCTCCGATTATTTAGAGCATCCTCCGTATTGTAGTAAGTTCTTTTGACAACGACGTAGTTTTTATTTTGGTTCTACGCGCAGATCGTTTATGCCTGTTAAATCCGAGGAAAGGAGGGGGGGGGGGAAGGATGGGGGGGGTGTTCTAATATTATAAAGTACGCGTGTTTTTTAGAGGAACACGCACAGACGTTTCATGTACTATATAGGGGTTATTTTTGCTACCGATGTGGGAGTCGGCGTTGATGAATGCTGGCGAGGTTGAGCTATGCTGATGTTAGGGGTGGCGTTGAAATTGAGATTTCAATAGAATACAAGTGCTGCACTTTAATTGCTTGGTATATTAGCCCTAACAACAACTTTCTATTATAACAACCCGAGCCAGTCATTACCAACGACTGCACATTCGGAAAGTCTCGTCAATTACTACTAGGCGTTTTCGAGTGACGCACACTGGCAGTTTGTACTGAACCGTGGGCTCCTTGCTCTGCCTCTCCTGTTTTCTTTTTCCTATTACCTGTAAACTGTAATTGTTTACCCCTAAAAAAATAATTTAAATTAATAAACAAATAAAAACCAACAGACACAACTTTTAACGGCGGATCTCTTGGCTCGTGCATCGATAAAGAACTAGGCCGTAATCTATGGCCGATTATCTTTCAGTTTCGTTGCCCACATTCGGGCACTACTTAAAAATTTCAAAATATATAGACTTTTACTCACAGAAGACGAATTCACTTGTTGTCACTTGCAAAAACCTGCACTCGCCATAAACTAGAAATGCGCCATTATTCCTCATGAGACTTCATGTAATATACGATATAGATACTATTTCCAGCCTCTTGACAGGGGGGGATCTGCGCGGCTTTATTTTTTCCGGTGAGACTTCATGTAATATACAACAAATTGAATTTTTTTTAGTAATGGCATCGTCTGCACACAATCTAAACAATGTTTTGTAATTTGCTGTCATTGTTTCGTACCGGCATCACAGGGGCGTAAACAAGGGGGGCTTGGGTGGCTGAAGCCCCCCCCCAGTTTTTTTAAGACAAGTAAAAATAGACAAGTCTTCCCTAACTTTAAGGCCCTATTTACATGGAGGTAGGGTAACCCTCCCAGATGGGTCACGTTTCAGTGGCAATTAGCGGTCAAAACTAGCGCTCGTTCAATGCATTGTCAACAACAATGGCTGACCATATGCCTCAGTCTATCTAACAGGCGACCTCTTTCGAAAATATTAAAAACTCTTTGTTTGTCCGCCAATATCAATTTGCTTAGTGGCCACGCAAATGTAGGGTGACCTTGCTAGAATTGTCAGCCCTGCTAGAAAGATCACCGGTCTACATCATGTAAACGCTCGGACTAGGGTGACCTTTCTGCTAGGGCAACCCTTCTAGAAGGGTCACCTTACCTCAATGTAAACAGGGCCTTAATCTACAATGTCAATATAACTTCACAATAGTATAAAAAATAAGGTGATTATAGAGCCCCTATTAGGGTGAAAAACATTTTCTCGCCAATTCGATTTTCACGCATTAAGTCCTCAGTTGTTAAAATTTGTCTACGCTCCTGAATCATGTGCACGTAGTCTAAGTTCCACTTTCATTGAATATAATCATCTATCTCGTCATCCATGTCCGAACCGCTAATTTCTCCCCCGAGCTCTTCTTCCGATTCCTCATCCGTTGCATTTATACAATCCACACAGGAGCATATATCAGTACACTTAAGTTGAGCTTTCTTGCAAGAACATCGCAGTGTTTTGCAACCAGTCTTACAACTGCATTGAACACACTCCAGCAGCGAATCAGGTGCTGGAGGACGGGTCATCCACACGATCTCTAACTGTCCATCAGACACTTGCCACCATTTCCATTTGGAGGAGGAATAACCATTTCAGCATCGAGACATTGATACCATATAGCTGCTTGATAATTTGCACGTAGTATGTGTTGGAGTAGACTGTCGCTCGTCGGAGGTAATACGTCATCGGAACACTTTCCCGATTTAAATAGCAAGAACCTGCATTTGTTAACGTTCTCTGACTTCTTGTCGCCATACAACAGGCAAACGAACCTGTTCAGCTGGGTCACTAGATCATCTGATGGAGGGAAAGTACTTCGAAGTGAGGAGAATGTTGAAATGTATCGGGGATTCTGCTCGAGAGTGGCCCACGCCGTTTTCTTTCCTTTTCCATAAAATGAACTCGTGCTGTCACTTCCTAGCAGAAATATCGTATTATTATATTAGCAACACAAATTTTATGTCTATCCGTTTCATTATCATTCATTTAAGCATTACAGCTCGGGTGCGCTATGTTTATTATGTTATAAATTACTGTATATAAGCCAATATCTTATCATATGATATGAATGATATCGCATGATACTACGAAGTTCTTGATAAAAAAATAGATAATTTACTCTGAAAAGGCTAGTTCTACCTTCTAGCAAAAATTCATCAAGAAAAAACTTGTCTTTTTTGTACAGACCTTGAAAAAATACTAGATTACCTGAAAAGGCATGAAAGCCTGGTAAGCATTGGCAAAGCTCTTCGCCCATCATATCTGAAATAACCTTTATGGGTATCACTCGAAATTTGTTCCCTGTTCCAGTCATAAGGAAGATGTCTTTTCCAATGGCCCGTTGCATTGCAATGCAGAGTATGAAGACGTCGGTGTCAGGACTTTTGACGATCACCCTATCGTTAGTACCCGCGGCGTGTTTTGCATGTAATAACAGACGAGTGTCTGCCTCCTCGTGATTACTTGCTAGGAATGATAATTCATTGCATACCACACGATCTTCGTTTGACGCACCAATAGAGAAACGGTAGCATTTTTCTTTCGATGTCACATACAATGTTGTGAGGTTACCAAAGCGGGATGACATGTAAGTGCGCCAGTGTTCACACAGAAATCCTATCAAGGACTCTTTGTTTTCGCCTAAGCATAAGAATTTCTTCCATTGCTTCGGAACATTCTGATCTTTGTTGAATATATGGACTTTCTGAATCCCTGCATTCTCGGCTCTTCTATTTCGCTCAGAGCTTTTTATACTAATAGCAGGGTACCTGTCTGATACAAAATCGAGTCTTGTAGCATTCCACTCACGAGCCAATTTTAAGATCATATTGAAAATGGAATCACATAACTCGCCAAACGTTTTCCATTTGCCCTTCAACGCATGAAGAACAGCCATAGCATCAATGATAAGAGCGTTGTTATGATATCGTTGTTTGTCGAATTCAGAATGACCATGCCCATCTTAAAAGAAAAGGGTAGACGAAGCACACATTATATATTTGAATTCTAAGTATACCAATCTGTCAAAAGGTGAACATTTTAGCGAAATTTTACTGTACGAAAGGAAATCTGTTGAAATTAAGTCGTCCGACATGCATTAGCAGCAAGACACGTATTTCGTGTTGCTAATGCATGTACATACATGTAGGACGACTTGTACCCAATTCCAAAACAAAATATTTTGTACGACAAACCTTCTAAGATATCAAACAACTTGGATTTTGCTGTTTTCACGAGACTTCCTGATGTTGTTGCCAGTGAAAGAGGGTATGAGCCAAGACTATAGGAAAGCACTTCCTCGAGATCAACTTTACGGTTCTTCGCGATAAGTAACAGCCGCGCAAACAAGTTTCTGTTCATTTTCATATTTATTTCCTTCCCTTTGCTGTCCTTTACGGTTACCCTTTTGCTGGACGGAAATGTCGTTATCTTATTGCGTTTCAATTTAACAAAGATATCTGGATTTTCCCCCAAAAGATTCTTGTTGGCAAATTCCACAAATTGTTCTTCCCCAAGTTTCTCCGAATCCAACAGCTTATCTGCAACGTCATTCTCAACCACAAATCCACTTGCCAAACTAACCAGTTTCTCTTGGTCCGCTTCGAATGAGTTGATCAAGCTTGACACAGTAGTCATTACATTATTCACAGATTTCTCATAACGTGTGCATCTCGATTGATCAAGGTCTTTGCGGCTTCTGTAACAAGATAAAAAACAGCCAAAGAGTATCCGAACACCCTTTTATGCTTCCATGTATATTTCGTTGGCAGTCATTCACACAGCTCAAAATAGGGAGCAGTGTTATTTCCATGCGTTTTGTTTGTCAATATGGAGTTTTCACCTGGTACAAACAAGGCTTAGTAAACATGATAACGGAAAGATTTTTTCCCATATTGATTAAATGGTAATAACAACTGCAAAGTGATCGCTTCAGCTAACTTCGTTCAAATAAATTAGTGCAATGGATACGCTCTTATATAAAATGTTGTTAGTGATTCTATATTTTCTAAAACCAAAGATAAACATTAACAATACAGTACCTTGGTTGAGCGTCTGTCCCAGCCATGCTCTTGCATTTACTTGTAATCGCAGCTCTCTCGGACTGTGATAGTAACCATCGATGGACTGATGAACGGTTCAATGAAAATCCAATAAGACCACCCTTGGTTTTTGAGTCACGGTTTATCGTCTGTTCTATTGTTTGGTCGCAAGAAACTGCAGAAAACCCATGCTCACTTTGACGCTGAACTGCAAAACTTTCCGATAGTCCTGGGAGAATTTCTGTTAAATTAATAAAAAATATCAGTCTACAGTAAATTTCATTTTATTCAAACCATTTATAGTAGATATTATATCGTTATTCTTCTGACACTATTAATAGATACAAAAATGATCGCAATTTTCAGATTTAATTATGTATAAAGACAACTCTGATAATTTTCAACACCTTTGCTACATGTAATCAGTGACCAGAATGCTAGATTTAGCAAGAAGATTTATTTGCCTGATAATACGAACCTGGGTGTGTCTTGTGCAGTGCTGTCATCTCTAACCAATACGCAGTCCCATACCTAGCATAATTAACGCGATTACAAATGAAAAACCATGGAAGCATACATCTAAACGCTGCTAAATGAAGATCCCAGTTAATTTCTCTCGTGGCTCTAACGAACATCAATAAGACACCTGTAGAAAAAAAATACATTTAGAATTCTAGGCCAGATTTATGTATAATGTATTGTAGGACAGTCACAGCCAAGTACTTAACCATGATCACTGTAAGACAGAGGTTATTTTTTAACCATCACTAACTAGTCACTGGATAAACCTATTTCGCTTTCACAGAACAATCTGACATCCATCTGACATCCATTAAAATATTTACCTGTCATTTTAATGTACATGCTCCAAAATTCAAATGTTCTCGACTTCTGGGATGATTCCTGTATGAATGCATCATAGCTGTCAGAAATCTTTTTCATCTCTGGGCTTTCAAGACAGTCATAGAATGTTAGTTCAGGAAAGCAATCCATAATGTTGAAAACTGCCGAACAAATTCCTGGCTTTTCTTCTTCATCCATGGAATCTAGGAATGCTTCGAATCTGAGCCGCTGCATTGCTTCGTACAACATTTTATGGCACATAACAGACGTGTTGTAGTGCTTGCCAGACAAAACACCATTAATGGACCCCTCTTTAACAATGCCAGATTCTATAAACACATCCTGCAAGACACAAAAAAAATTAAAAAATCAATACTGGTACATACATGGCTTATCAAGACACTTGGATGTATTTCGTCAGAACAGATCCACAAGACGTACTGCAGTTTTTAGGGATGCGTCCTTCTTGCATCTAAATTCATCCTTTCTACATAAATTAATCAACATGACATAATGTTCAGACTGTACTACTGTAAACTGCTTAAATTAATTCGGCTACTCATTAGAAATCCATTCATTGCATCTCACTGAATATCCTGAGTAATCAGAAAGCTTTGACTTACCTTTAGGCCTCCATCTTCAAAAAGCTTTGATATGGCAGAAAGGTAGCACATGCTGGCATGGAACTCACCAAGGCGAACAACGAGCCAGTCATAAAAGACCTGATCCTTCCATCTGATATGTTGCACCTTAGCGTATACAGCTTCATCAAAAACAATAACAGCGTGTTGCAATTGTAATTTATCAATAATAGAAATACATGTCTTCAGGACTTGCTGGATTGTAGAATACTCAGTTGGAGAAGCATCCACAATTGGAAGGTAACCAATTCTTGACACAGCAGGAATTTTGTGTAGATTAAGTAATGTGTTGAATCCAGTCCAGCCTGGCCAAGGGTCTTCTTCACTGGTAGCAAATATCTTAATCAAAACATAGGCTAAATCTAGTTTATAAGCTGTGACATTTGCATGCTTTTTGGCCACAAGTTCCATCACTGGAAGATCTAATGCACCACCATCAAATTTGGGTGTCTTCTTTGCACCAATATTATAAGGTATAATGCTAGGGGCATGCACAGTTATAGTGCGTTGTGTCTTCTTTATTGGCACTGTATGTTCCACTGGAAGTTCTAAGCTGGACTGGCTATGATGTATCAGTTTCTGGATGATGATGCCATTAGTAACATGTGTCTGCTTGGTAGACTCTTCCCCAAAATCAATGTTATCATAGACAAGGTTAATATGCTCTTTATGCAAAAATTCTCTTGGGATGATGTTGGATGTGTTGATTGTTAACTGGGCAATAGCTGAGTCATACGCCATAGTTGATGATAGAGAAACACAATGTCCAAGTCCACATAATATGTTGATTAAACCTGAACAACCTGATATCTGCCTAACAGCCATAGCAAGTGACAGAGACTTTGGTGTTTGCATTCTCCCTCTACTAACAATATTAACCAAATCTTGGCAGATAGAGAAAATCTTGATGGCATCTTTCTCATGTACTTTTACATACTCTATTTGCTCAGGTTCGTCAGAAAAGCAAAGGACCCATGCCACAAAATTAAACAGGATTGGTGACACCAGCTTTTTCACGCTTTCACAAGTTATATCAGAAGCTCTAGGAGGCCATGTCTCATACCATTTGACATCTTTTTCCCCTTGCAATTCAGTTCTTAAGGTTAGTGCAACATTATAAAATTCTTTCAATGTGGCACTTGCTTTCTTGTATGTTGCTTCTGATCCCGAGCAACTTGCACCTGCCTCATCATCACTTTCCATTGACGAACACTGTGAAGTGTCCCCACCAGCTGCAATTTCAATCACACTACTTTGTTTCACATCATGAGCATAAACAATCTCACTTTTATTGCGAGCTTTGGGGGTATGAAAAACAAGTTGGGGAAACCGTTTTTGCATCATTTTTTTCAAGCGGAAGGTTCTATAATTTGATGCATCAGCATTTTCCACTTGTTCAACTGTTTTCACAAACTCTTCTTTAATCTTGTTCATATAAAAAATATTATCTTCATTAATTATTTTCACTTTAACAAACTCTTCACAGAAAATGTTGAATGCTTTTTTATACTTGTGCTCATGTTTTGTAAGAGTTTCACTTTCTGGGTTTATTGTCTGATGTCTAAGAAAGGAAGTGTATTTTTCATAGCATCGTCTATGATATTTCACTTCTAAGGCTACGCAATCCTTATCTTGAATTTGTAACAGAATGCTTTCATCTGCTTTCAATGTTGCTGCTTTTCTTAACTGACCTCCATCAATAGTTTCGGCTGAAATCAGTTTATCCAGTTTCCGCTTTCTGCTTGTCTATAAAATAAAATAATATGTATTTGAATATCACATTATTAAAAAATTGGGGGAAAAAGCAAACAGACTGTATATTTATTTATATATTTCTTATTCATTTTTTAGTTTAAATTTTTATCATATATCTAAATTAAACTCAAAACATGCCATCACCATTTGATATATAAACTCAGTGATGGTGTACGAAAGTCAAAACACTATTCTTGTTCACTTCAATGGGGTTCTCAAATTGGCAGTAATGCAGTGCTCACCATTTCCCTAGAAACAGCCTGATTTTTACAATTTAGTTGAATAACATAAAATAAACATTAATCAACTTACTTGCTCGCTATAATATAATTTCTTATTCTTGCAAATAATGCAGACAGGAAGTAGTATATGGTTCTTTGGTCTGACAGCAGGGGTATTAGACGAAAACTTAGATCGCAAGACCTTTCTTGGAGTTGGCTCAGTTTCTTGATCAGCTTGAGTCGATGTCTGTGCTTCTTCTGATATATGTTTAGTCTTCTCACATCGTGCTTGTGCTCGACTTAGCAAAGTTTTGTTCGTGAATATTGAGTAACATTTCCGATGAAAAGCAAAGTTCTCGAACTGGGTAAAATTATCCTCTTCTTTGATGCCAATAACCTGAGTTGTTCGCACAGCGATATCCCTCTGACGGCCATCAAGTTCTAGCCATTGCCTTCGACAATCCAGGAACCTTCTAAACGAAACCTCAGTAAACCTCGAAAGCGATCCGTTCTCTTCTTCGCAATGAATTAAACATAAACCTGCGGTGTCCATGTTTGTTTAGCCACATGAAAAATAAAGACGCGCAGATCCCCCCTGTCAAGAGGCTGGAAATAGGATCTATAACGTATATTACATGAAGTCTCGTGGGGAATAATGGCGGATTTCTAGTTTACGACGAGTGGAGATTTTTGAAATTCAAACGTTAAATATGAAAAAACTGCAGGTTTTTGCAAGTGACAACAACTGAATCCGTCTTCTGTGAGTAAAACTCTATATATTTTGAAATTTTCAAGTAGTGCCCGGATGTGGACAACGAAAATCGTTTTCTAAGCGACTTTTGGGGCAACAGATTACGGCCTAAACGCAGCTAACTGCGAAACGTAGTGTGAGTTGCAGATTTCAGTGAATCATCGAATTTTTTAACGCAAATGGCGCTTTCGGTTATGCCAAGAGCATGTCTGTTTGAGTGTTGCTACTAAATCGTGCATCGTTTCTTGCACGACCTTTGGAGTCTCATGGTGTTTCGCCGTGTGCCCCTAAATAGATTAGCTTTCAAGTACATGGCGTAGCCAAAATGTTCGCAGACTTCGCGTGTGCTGCATTGCTTTCCATGGTGGCTATTTGACCTCAGATCAGACAAGACTACCCGCTGAACTTAAGCATATCAATAAGCGGAGGAGAAGAAACTAACCAGGATTTCCTCGGTAATGGCGAATGAAGAGGAATCGGCTCAAATTTGTAATCGTCGTTGATTGCAACGGCGAATTGTAGTCTCGAGAAGTACTACTGTCCCAATCGACTTTGTCTACGTTGCTTGGAACAGCACGTCGTAGAGGGTGACAACCCCGTACGTGGCAAGGTTCGAATGCCGACGAGGTTCTTTCGAACAGTCGGGTTGTTTGGGAATGCAGCCCTAAATTGGTGGTAAACTCCATCTAAAGCTAAATACCGGCACGAGACCGATAGCGAACAAGTACCGTGTGGGAAAGCTGAAAAGAACTTTGAAAAGCGAGTTAAAGAGTACGTGAAAAGTACGTGAAAAGGGAAGCGAATGAAACCAGCAATTTGCCTTGCCGGATTCAGTCGCCTGCGCTCGATCAGGTGCTTGTTCGCGATTTTTTTTAAACGCGACTCGTACAATTGGCCCGAGCGAAGGCGGCGCACTTCTGGTAGGTGAATGTCAGCATCAGATGGTCACGGATTAGAAAGTTGCGATGAAGGTAGATCCTTCGGGATTGTTCAGCGTCGCAAACAAATCACCCGAGGCTGCCTGTGGTCTGTCGCAATGCGTGCCTTCCGTGGGTTGGCTGGTGCCCTGTCCTGTTGATGCGGCTGTCGACTGCGGCGGACGGCTATGCCAGTGCGTCCAAACCGCTGCCCGTCTCCAGATCGGAGTGCACACACCACGCGTTGACGATGCTGACGAAAATACGGTTCCATCCGACCCGTCTGGAAACACGGACCAAGGAGTCTAACATGTGTGCGAGTCTGTGGGTGATCGAAACCCGATGGCGAAATGAAAGTGAAGGGAACTTTTTGATTGCTGAGGTGAGAAGCCCGGCCGTCGTGGCCAAGCCGTATCATCGACCGACCTGTTCTAATCCTAGAAAGGTTTGAGTAAGAGCGTACCTGTTGGGACCCGAAAGATGGTGAACTATGCCTGAATAGAGTGAAGCCAGCGGAAACACTGGTGAAAGCTCGTAGCGATTCTGACGTGCAAATCGATCGTCAAATTTGGGTATAGCGGCGAAAGACTAATCGAACCATCAAGTAGCTGGTTCCCTCCGAAGTTTCCCACAGGGTAGCTGGGACTCCGACGCAGTTTTATCGGGTAAAGCGAATGACTAGAGGTCTTAGGGTCAAAATGACTTTAACCTATTCTCAAACTTTAAATTGGTAAGAAGTCCGACTTGCTCGAATGAAGCCGGACAATGGAATGCGAGTCCTTAGTGGGCCATTTTTGGTAAGCAGAACTGGCGATGCGGGATGAACCGAACGTCGGGTTAAGATGCCCAAGTCGACGCTCATCAGATCCCACAAAAGGTGTTGGTCGATAGTAGTGGTGATGTATATATATATATAATGATGATAAGAGCCTGGTACCGAGCTCCGAGCCAATGAGGATCGATTCTATAATTGGTTGACCAATCAAAAAACGAGAAAATATTTGAATATATTCATATGGACGGGGGGTGTCAGAAAGTAGATGTTGGCTGCTCATTATAAATGGAATTTTGATGAGGTCAGGAGGGGTGTGGACGATGTTTATTCAAATCTTTTTTCTTTTTTTGATTGGTCAACCAATTAATAGTTCGTTCCTCAGAGACACGGATGCTCGGCACCAGGCTCTTACACACATATACATATATATATATATATATATATATATATATATATATATATATATATATATATGTACAATGGGGGAAATGCTTGAAAAATGACAAAATGAATGTGGTTAGACAAGAAAAATTATGAAAAGACCGACACACGTTTACTTTTCGTATGAATGCGTGAACACATTCCATGCATATTTTCGAATTTTTAGAGAAAAAAAATTAAAATTAAAAAAAGTAGGAAAAAATGGGTATTTTTACCGGTATGAAGCGGCGGAGTTGTTGTCGGTACGCCACCATGTTATCGAATGAAGTGCGTATATGATCGTGTCGTATATCGTTGTTGACCACAATCATGACCATATATGGTATGATTTGATTTTCTGTGAAAACATTTTTTTTCGGAGTTTTCTTAGACAATGACCATATATGGTATGACTGATTTTTTAGTGAAAAAATAATTTTTTATATTTTTTTGGGTGGGTTTCTTATATCATACCCATATATGGTCATAGGATTGGTGAGGTTTTTAGCTTGTAAAATAAAAATGGAATTTATTTTTTTGGGTTTTTGACCCACACCCATATATAGTATGATTATTCATTTCCTGTGAAATAAATATGGGTTTTATTCAGATTTTTTTTAGGGTGAAAGTATGTTTGATACATGTATAAGAGACGACATCTCAGTCATATTACACATAATTTTGTAAAACATGGAAGCAGACAAACCAACCTATATTTTATATGGGGAAATACATCGTATGCTGGCTACAACCACTAGTACACGTTTGAAAGTTTTTTTCCGTAAAAAAAGTACCTGGAACTGATATGTTTGACATAAGAGACGATCAAAAAATTGTTTTTGAAGCGGTGAATACGGAAGGAATTTTACCAATTCCTGAGCATAAATATTATTATACGTTATATCAAGGCGAGTACGATTATAGTGTGAAAATGGGTGAATATTGTTCGCGTTGGTGAAAAAAAATTAATTTGTAACGCTCCCTCTATTAACATATATGGTATGAGAGAGATTTTTTTTATCGTAAAAAAAAATGTTTTTTTACAAGTAAACTGTTGGAGATGATTTTTTTTTCTCACGCAATGTATCATTATTAATACACACTAGCGTCTACGATAGACGTAGATATTGACGCTATGCTCATAAAGGAAGTGGATGTGACTAAAATTGATGTAAGAATTATTGAATTCGTACAAATAGCTGATGTGTTGGCTAGTTGTCCTGGTACACGAGTCAAGGTGACAGATGTAAAAAAACAATATTTTCATATGTATGAAGATAAGATTATTTTTTAAGCAGTGACTCCGGTTGGAATTTCACCAATTACTACGCATAAATATTATTGGACGTTATCTCGGACGGGTTATGATTTTAGCTCGGAAATATATCAATATTGTATATATTGGGTTAACTAGACAATAATATAAAAAAAAGATTGTATTTGTGATACGTTTATTGTTCAAATAAAATATCTTTTATACATTCTTGTGTGTTTTGTCTATTTTTTTATGGCTCAAGTATCATTTCAAAATATCTTTTGTACCAACGTGCTTGTCTATTTTTACATTCGCATTTTTTGTAGATTTTACATATGATTTTTTTAGGATAATTTCTTCTACAAAAATCGCAAAAAACTACGTAAACTTTACATTCTGATAACTCACAAAGTTTAGCTTGAAGCTAAGTAGAATTTTATAGATTAAATATTTTATTTCCGGTATAGTATTGTTACCATCATCAAAACATGAAACTGAAATTTCGTTTCTATACCACAAAACCATAACCACTGGTATGCTACTGTCAGTAGCATATCAACAGAAATGTGACATTTGACAGTCACTTAGTCTCAACAAATCAAAGCTTCAAAAATTCTTGCATTACGATCTCTTGTACAATAATTATACAAAATGTGAACTAGACAATAAGACCCTCTTCCTTGACTGTTACCTAATGTACTATATTTTTTCAGAAATTAATTTTCCTACAGAATAAAACATATTCTGAAGCATAATGCCATCCTGAAAACTCAAGATATGAGTTTGTCTGATGATGACTTTGAAATAAAGTTGAAATAATTATTACAATTTTCACTATAGTTCCACTATATATACAGTAAGTTTCACTATGTTTAACTCATATCTTGAGTTTTCAGGATGGCATTATTCTTTGGAATATGTTTTATTCTATACTTTTTCAAGTTGTCGATTGGTCTTGGTTTTAATTTTCCTACCTTTAACTTCTTTTTGGGAGAGCCACTAGGACCACTACAAGATGATGATTTATGTTTTCGTGGACTTTTTCTTATTAATGACACAATATTTGGGTTTTCAGGACTTTCAAATTCCAGATGTTTCCTTTTTTTTGAGGGTTGCTTAAGTACCATTACTTTAATAGGTGGTGATGGTGAACTGCTCTCATGTTCATGGATAGAACTTTGATATGGTGTTTCTGGACCATTGTCAACATTTGATGATCTTGTATCCAAATAAATATGACTAGGTGAAGGTACACGTACTTGTGGTGTAGGGTACATGTAGTTAATTGCAACATTTGAAAATAACTGTTCATTCTACAGCGAACACCATTTACGTCAAAAGTCTAGAAATTAGTAAATTGAATCATATTGCTGAATTACAATAAAAGAAGCTTACAATATATATTTTGATATCTGGCACTACTCCAACCTTGCAATATTTTGATTTGCAGATCTCAAGTTTTCAACACTATACCTATATGCAGCACACAACTCCTGCTTGAACCTTACCAAATTAAGTAGGCAATTTTTTTTTTCAAGTAAAGCTACCGGCGAACAAGAAATAATTATTTAGTGAAAATGTCTGGCAAAGCCACAATGTGTTTGCTGACTCCAATTGAAAGCCAATTGGCAGTCTAGAGATGTGCTCCTGTTGAGGAACATTTCTTTCTTGGCTGGCAAGTCTAACTTGACTCTAGCTACCTTGTACACACGGTAATATTTCCAAGCATTTTAAAATTTGTTGTTTTCAACTTGTGTTTCAAGTGAGTACATCATAAAATGTTTGCAGCCACTTTCATCTAAACAGAAACTAAATCGGTAAACATACTGTAAAAATCAAGCTTTTCAAAACATCTTTCAAATAAAAATGCTTGGAAACGACGCTGTATACACATAGTCCTAATTTGATATTTACTTTAAATTTGCTTTTAGAAAGATGTTATATATAGCATACAAAATAAAAAAAGAATGACACACTTGACGAGTACAACTATTTCCCTCAGTATTTTTTTTGCCAAGACAAACCAGAAAATTCTCAATATGCCTTGGTATTTACATTTACTTTGGCAACAATTGATGAGTGTGAGAGACACCTGTATAATATGTCAAATGTTTTCAATTATAAAAAAGAAGAATGACACATTTGTGTCCTTATGAAAATTCTTACAGCTACCTAAATTTAACACACACAGTTTTAAAATGTAGTTTTTACCTCATTCGTAACTGCACTCCATGCAGAAAGGAACCGCTTTCTCAATTTAAATCGAGGAATCATTTGATAAATGTCCTTTAATTCAAGGTCAAAAAAATCTTCACCATCAATTTCATTTCCTATAAGAATATCAGAAAAACATGACTCAATATTTTGTATACAACTAGCCACTGACTAACAAGCTGCATACTGACAAGTTTAATATTCTAACCCCTGATAAAGACACTGAAACTTTGTGTTGAAATGCTGGGTCTCTCTTTTGACTAGTTTTCTAGTCAAAGATATATTCTGGTCAAGAAATCTATCTATTGGGGAGATACCCACATTGAGTGACCCAATATAATTTCCTTTTTCATTTTATTGTCTAAGAAATATCCACAAAAGTTGTGATAACCTCAGTTTATGATAAAGAACTTGACTGGTTTACATCTTAAACCAGAGTAGCAATATATACCATATCTTAAGTTTAATATTGACATTTTGTAATAAAATAACTCAGATACTCTAATCTTGTAAGTGTGCAGGTAAGGACATTGGTCCAAGATAAAAAAAAGGAAATATATTGAATGTTTAATATCGCTCTGCTACAGCAGGGTTTCTGCCTGCCTTTTGAATTTTGCCCCTGAGGACAAGGTCGGCCCCCCACCCCACAGTGCATCAGACCACATGGCATTCAAATATTTGCCCAAAATATTAAAATCGAGAAACTGGCGTCGATTCACTCGATTGCATTCTTATTTGGACATGCAATGAAATATGTTTTCTCAGTTATAAGTTATAACGAAGAAGACTAGAAAAGAAAACTTGCTGAACGCCACTTTGCGGATATCTAGTTCTATATTGTGGGCAAACAAGGCCAAGAAAGCCTTGCCTGCCTTGAGTATCAAACCAACAAATTACTTGTGTTATAAATTTACCCTATTATATTTATCCTATTATAAACTTGTCTTTATATAAAAACTAATTCTAAACAATATGATTAGTTAAGAGTCTAAGTGTAGGTGATTATAAAACATCCGATTAGGGGATATTATATATTAACATCTTGATTGACCGACACAAGGGGGGCACAAGAGGCCCCTCAAGTGCGTCACGTGAATTGTCGACCAATCACTGATCAAGATGGCGATGCAGTCCATGACAAGTACGCAACGTACGCTGGTCGCGTTTATAAGTGTGCATTGCAGGCGCGGAACTGGTTGTCAGTGACTCAGTCCATACTCAGTCACAGACTCATTCTAGTCACAGAATTTCTATTCTGTGTTCTAGTCGTGTGATAAATTTTCGCTGAACTATGCCCTACTAATTACATGTAGTTTGAAGGAATGGATAAACTTTGTTGTCAAGCATGTTCGACCTTTTACTCGACGTCTGTTTCGTCTATGTTTCATCATCTTAATCAAGTTCATCATTATGACCATGGTTTACATATCACGTGTGAAGCACATGACTGTCAGCATTCATTTTCTAAGGTAAGCAGTGAACTGGAGTAGGTTTTCAATCTTAAATTATGTTCACAACTTCAATGGCATAATTCAACTGCTGTATTTTTCTGTGTAGCTGTGTAAAATCGATAATCAATAGAGATTGATACCAGTCATTGCAGTCAATAAATGTTCTGCTAACTGTCAACTTCTTGTAGTTTATTAGTTGAAATTACTCCTAGTTGTCAGTGAGCATCATGTCACAGATTTTTGTGGCTATTGATTGATTGATTAGCAAATATTAATGAATATGAAGTGCACACGCAAAAATGCACACTGTGTCAGACCTGATGCAGAATGATGTCAGATCTGTTCAGAAAAATGTAGCGACCCCTGATACAGTCTGTTGCAGTATCAGCTATGATACACCTATGATATCATATCTGTATCATACCTGCAGCTACAACAGACTGTTCAGAACAGATTATGTCAAACTGTATCAGCCTGACATGGTCAGTGCTGTATCAGTTTGATATAACAGACTCATGAACAGGTATGTTGTCTACGGGGCTGTCGCAGTCTGTTAAAAATTCTAACTAAGTGTTTATACATCATTGCTGGTACATTCTGTAGCTGTCAGGCTGTATCAAGGGTTACTACATTTCTCTGAACAGATCTGATATCAGAGCTGATCAGACTGCATTTTTTTACATGTGTAGATACTTGCTATCAATTGATTTTAGACTGAGGTTGTTTTATCGATTGGCTTCTGATAATCAGTTTACTTTGATTGTGTAGGTTGAAATCATATTAAGTAACAATATCACTGCTATTACTGTAGGTGCATGTGTAAAAAATAGAAATAGCTGTTGCTGCATTAATAAACCTATCAGTCAAAAGTCTACATTCAAAAGTTTCTGACATGTATGTTATTTTTTATTACATGAACTGTAAACAATGTGCACTATTTTTTAGATAAGCACTTACAAAAGCCATTTGTATCGAAAGCACAGAGACATCATGCTAGACTGCGCTGAGTCTATTCCATTTGGAGAGGAGCCGACAATACTTATGGAAATTGATGATCATGATGAAACTGATAGAGACCATGATATCATAGACAGAACTGAATTGACTAAAAGAGCAAATGCCTTCTATTTGTTGAAAACAAAAGAGGCTAATCTTCTCTCCCAGAAATGCATAGATGACATCATTGAAAGCTCTACTCACCTTGTGAGAAATACTGTAGACAATATTAAAAGTGGTTTGCAAAAGTGCTTGAGTGATGGATCAATACCATTTGATTCTGTTCCTGGACTTGAGGAATTGTTTGGAGCAAACAACATTTTTTACAATCCTTTTCAACATGTGGCAACAAAACATAAACAAGATGCATTCTTTAAAGAAAAATTTGGATTGGTTGCAAGTTCATTTGTTGATTATTTTTTGTTTTTTTGTCAGAGCATTAGGCATATTTAGTATATGAAATAATGTGCACAGGCCATGCAGTTTAGTTTTTATAGTCAAACCAGATGTTTTCTTGCATATGACTTTGCAATATTGATACACACCATTGCCAGAGATGGACGCAAAATTGATTTCTTTCAAGATACAAACAATAGATACTCAAAAAAAAGTTATGCTCCTCATTTCAATGTCATCACTTACCTAAGCCACCATCATCATTTGGTGATGATGACTTTAAGTAAGTCAAAACGTTGAAGACAAAATGTTAAAGGTGATGTACAGTCCGTTCTGCGCATGTACGAAACTGATTACATCTTTATTTACAAAAATAATACTAATACCTTATTCAAGATTGTAAGCTTTTCTTGGTTCCCATTCATTACTTGTACCCAAAACAAAACATTTTCAGGATAAATAGAAGAAATCCGAAGAGATATCCTCGCCGAATCGCTTGGTTTTCTGCCATGTTGTTCCTAACGGTTTACATTTTGCTGAGTACTTCATGTAATTATCTACGAATGTCATGTTTTGGGGACCACATTGCGGTCATGCGCAGAACGGACTGTACGTCACCTTTAACTTTATTCAGTAGATTTTGTACATTAGATTCTATAGATACAGTAGATCATGTAGTTACATTAGATTCTGCATAATATAGTATAGTAAGTATATACATAGTTATGGTACTATATTTTTAAACTTTTTTTTTGCAATAATAACTTGAGGAAATATAGGATTTTATTCTGAATACTGTATTTTTTCTAATTTTTTATTTTATTTTCCCCATTTTTCTTCTGGACACTATAGCAGCCTCAACGTATAACACTTGGACACTCTTCAGCAAGGAGGAGATCTGGGACAACATACAAATAGATACTGAAAGATGATGAAATGATGTATGTTCCACTCCTTGAATCTCTGCAAGATATGTTAAACAACGATTCCATATTATCTGCTGTAAGTCTTGAATGTTAATTAGTTCAATTTCTTAATATGAATTTTATTATAAATTTGTTTTTGTTGATCTGTTATTGTAATATCATAGTGTATCATTACTGCTGATCACAGGTGACCACCCTGTGCACAGAATTTTGATCCTTGTTTGCATTTTGTAAACTCCTACTTGACACTGGGCCAAGTACGAGTTTAGTCAAGTCAAGGTTTTAATGCTCAAATCAAATTTTTGTCAGTTGTAAATTAAAGGTGTGGTACTATTTATTTTTGTATTAACCAATCACATTTCATTTATCCCACCGTACCAAAATTGAACACTAATAATAATATTTAACGCAGGATCCCTGACAGGTGATACAGCAAGTTGTGAGATAATATTCATGGACCATTAAAAATAACCTTGACTTGACTGAACTCATAACTTACTGTTCTTTCATTGGTTTATATTTGACTAGCCCTGCTTGTCCAACAGTTTATACCTAAGAACATTTAGTCAACCTCATACATGTATTGTCTAACTTTTCCATTAAAGTAATAATTGTAACATTTAATACCTTTCATGAATCATGGTCTACCTTTGTATCTTCTAATTTAATAGGTAAACATCAGCGGGATGATGGTGTGATACAAGATATTTGTGATGCCCAGCTCTTTAAAACCCATCCATTGTTTTCAAAAGATGCAACAGCACTTCAACTTTTGTTGTATTATGATGAAGTGGAGATAGCCAACCCATTGGGCAGTAAGGCTGGAAAACACTAACTAGGTACCATACTACCAGTATATAATTATGTACATGTAGTTATAACTTTAGTATCCGCGCTATGTGATTAGTACATGACGTCCTCGTGTTTAGATCATCACGTGAACGGTATATTATGTATAGATGTGGGAATAGGGTTTCTAATCATTATGACACGGATTGCACATCCGCGGAGTGTATTCGACAGATAATAAAATATAGAAATATAAAAGTGGCGACGAGGATCTTCGACATCCACGCATTATGGCCGCGGAACCAAGCATACCAGCTGTACAACCGTTCTCTGTAGAAGACTCCACAACCCTTGCACCTCACTGGAAGAAATGGGTTAAATCGTTCGAATATTACCTTATCGCATCAGGAATCACAGACAAAAAACGACAACGCGCTTTACTCTTACATCTGTCTGGCCCGGGTGTCCAGGAGATCTTCGAAACGCTCGAAAGTACAGGTGACGACTATGAGACCGCTCTCGACAAACTGAACACCTACTTTCAGCCCAAATGCAACATTCCTTTCGAACGGAACAAATTTCGTCAAGCCGCACAGGGAGAAACAGAATCGATTGCCACCTATGTTACGCGACTTAAATCTCTGGCCTCGACATGCGATTTCCAGACGATGTTGAACGATATGATTCGCGATCAACTCATCGAAAAATGCGCTTCGTCGAAACTTCGAGTCCAGCTACTTCGTGAAACTGATCTCAGCCTCGAACGAGCCATCACTATTGCCGGAGCGTCGGAAAACGCAACGCGACAAGCGCGCGCGATGGAATCCCCGGAGTCGCAAAACGAAATGGTACACCGCTTACAACCGACAAGTAGGTCTAGATATGGACGACGGCAAGCAAGCGAAGAGAACGACATACGCACACAGGCGCCCTACAGAACCAGAAGGGAAACTTCGAGTGTTTGTTATTGCTGTGGCTCTTCTACGCATCGCGCAAAGGACCCTAAATGCCCCGCGAACGGACAATCCTGTAACGCGTGCGGCAAAGTCGGTCATTTTGGACGGGTGTGCCGATCTACAGGGACTACGCGTACGCCTGATCGACGGCGTGATCTACAGTCGGTCACAACACAAGAAGACATGTCGCGCGCAAACACCTCAATGCAGGAATCCGAACCATCTGATGACGAACATCTTTTTCACCTCAGTTCAAGTGGGTGTCATCAACGCGTCAACGTTCAAGTAGCTGGAATGCGTCTTGAAGTGCTTATCGACTCAGGTGCTAGCGTGAATGTCATCGACGGGCGGAGTTTTCAAGCACTCTCACGGAAAGGAATCTCGCTAACCACAACCAAGCTTCGTTTGTTTCCTTATGGATCGACGACACCGCTTGAAATAAAAGGATCTTTTCATGCCAAAGTCTCAACCCCTTCGAGCGAAACCGACGCCGAATTCGTTGTCGTGGCCAACGAACACGCCGGGTGTCTACTTGGCCGGAAAACATTAAGTGCCCTTGGCCTTTTACGCGTCGGACCAGAAATCAATACGGTCACACACGCAGATGACATTACGTCACTGGTCAACGAATACGACGAGATCTTCAACGGAGTTGGAAAGTTACGTAATTTCCAACTGAGCCTTCATATAGATGACGGGGTCACGCCAGTTGCCCAACCGCCGCGTCGCACACCTTTCCACATACGACAACTCGTCACAAACAAACTCAGCGAGCTCGAACAACTGGATGTCATCGAGAAAGTTGACGGACCGACTCCGTGGGTATCTCCCTTAGTGCCAGTCCCCAAATCCAATGGCGAAATCCGAGTTTGTGTCGACATGCGTCAAGCGAATCGCGCCATCGTCCGCGAGCGTCATCCAATCCCCACACTGGAGGAAATCTTGCAAGAGTTACACGGCGCGACAATGTTTTCCAAGTTGGACCTACGATGGGGATATCACCAGGTTGAACTGGCCCCAGAATCGCGCAGCATCACAACGTTCGCCACCCACGTTGGGTTGCGTAGATACAAACGCCTCATGTTCGGTATATCGTCTGCTCCAGAGATATACCAACATGTGATACACCAAAGCCTTCTGGGCTGCAAGGGAGTTCACAACATCTCCGACGACATAATCGTGTATGGCACAACGCCAAAAGAGCACAACGAGAATCTGCGCCAGGTCCTGCAGCGTCTCAAAGAATGCGGCCTTACATTGAACAAGGCAAAGTGTCTTTTTGGAGTAACAGCACTCACCTTCTTTGGCCTCCGAATTTCAGCCAGCGGGGTGTCTCCAGACACCAAGAAAGTCGACACTATCAAAGACGCCCGACCACCGACGAACCCTGGGGAAATCCGAAGTTTTCTCGGCCTTGCGACCTATTGTTCTCGCTTCATCCCCAACTTCGCAACCCTTGCAGACCCCCTTCGACGGTTGACCCACCACGGAGCCGAATGGCAATGGAACACAACCGAACAGATTGCGTTTGACAGCCTGAAGAACGCCTTAACGAGCGACTGCGTTATGGCCCATTTTGACCCGACAGCACCCACTCAACTACGTGTCGACGCCAGTCCCGTCGGATTAGGAGCGATCCTCACCCAAACCCACAACGGAGGTGACCGCCCAGTTGCATACGCAAGCCGCACCCTTACGGACGTTGAGCGGCACTATGCCCAAACCGAGAAAGAGGCACTTGCTGTCTTATGGGGCTGCGAGAAATTCCACCTTTACCTCTACGGAACCGAATTTGACCTTTTTACCGACCACAAAGCCCTGGAAGTCATCTTCAGCCCCAAAGGCAAACCGCCTGCACGGATCGAACGCTGGGTTCTCCGTCTACAACCATATCGGTACAACATCGTATACACACCAGGACCAGGCAACCCCGCAGACATGCTTTCTCGATTACCCCTCGCCGGCCAGCCCGACCGTCATAGAGGCATTGCCGAAGAGTACATCAACTTTGTAACTACACATGCTACGCCCCACGCAGTTACTCTACAAGATATCGAATCGGCCAGCAACGCAGATCCCCTTGTCCGCCAAGTAAAAGAAGGTATCGACACTGGAGTGTGGAGGACCACGAAACAGCTAACGCCGTATTACAACGCGCGAGATTCGTTGTCTAGCAACGGCAGCCTACTCCTATACGAACGTCGCCTGCTAATCCCTACAAGTCTCCGGAGAGCCGTGCTTCAGTCTGCACACGAGGGACACCAAGGCATCGTCCGCACGAAGCAACTCATGCGCGAAAAGGTTTGGTGGCCTGGAATGGCCCGCGATGTCGAATGTTTGGTCAAAGCCTGTCTTTCGTGTCAGTCGGCGACACCTCACAACACGAGCGAACCATTACGACCATCAACAATGCCCTCCCGTCCATGGCAAGTGGTCCAAGTCGATTTGTGCGGTCCATTTCCTTCGGGTGAAACATTGTTGGCGGTGATCGATTCGTGTTCTCGATGGCCCGAAGTCGAGATTCTACATTACACAACAGCAGAAATTATCACTACCCGCCTCCACAAGATATTTGCGACCCACGGCCTTCCAGAACAGATTGTCACCGACAACGGTCCGCAGTTTGTGTCGCCGAGTTTCCGAAACTATGTGAAAGTCAACGGGATTCAACACCGTCGTGTTACACCATATTGGCCACAAGCCAACTCTGAAGTTGAACGTTTCAACCGTACTCTCGAAAAGGCCATTCGCACAGCCAAAGTCGACGGCAAACCCTGGCAGCAAGAAATCCACACATTCCTCCTCAACTATCGCAGCACGCCGCACGCAGTTACGGGTGTGTCTCCAGCCAGACTCCTGTTCGGGCGTGATCTACGAACGAAGATCCCAGGCCTTCAGAAATCGTTCACCTCCCGACATCTCGGAAAGGCACTGGCAAATGACCGCAGACGCAAAGACAAATCAAAAGAATACACCGACCAACGGCGGAAATCCAAGCTATCTACTGTCAAGGAAGGGGACAGCGTACTCCTGAAAAGAGTCCCCAGGAACAAATTGGAAACGACGTTCGACCCCAAGCCATATGTCGTTCAGGAGAGACGGGGTACAAGCGTAATCCTGCAGAGAGGATCCGAGCCGAAAATCATGCGCAACATTACATTCGTGCACAAGTTACCCACCAACCCAGCAAGTGGAACCGGGACCACTAGCGATGATGACGACGACGAGCCCGCCATAGATGCCCCTCAAGAAGAACCCGAAGTACCAACACGCCGCGTCTCTCCACGAATACATAGACCACCAGAACGCTACGGAAGTGTATAGCATTAATATAGTGTAAGACTTTAGGCATGTGAACATTGAGACTGAAACGGACGACCTCGCAGCAGAGAGATCTAGCTTAACCATTGAACACTTTGTTTGGAACACTGAACGTTTTGTTGTTTCGTTACTCGTATAGAATTATAGTTTCTTTGGGGGAAAAGAGAGATTTAGTATCCGCGCCATGTGATTAGCACATGACGTCCTCGTGTTTAGATCATCACGTGAACGGTATATTATGGGTATATTATGTATAGATGTGGGAGTAGGGTTTCTAATCATTATGACACGGATTGCACATCCGCGGAGTGTATTCGACAGATAATAAAATATAGAAATATAAAAATAACAAGATCACAATTGACGACACCCAAAAAGCTGATGGCTTGTACATTTAAAGGGTATTGGCAACAAAAATTAAGTTTGTTTAATTTGAAAGAACTCGTGAAATTGTAATGGAAGACCTTTTACAACTTTTTCGTATCTTTCTTCATTTTCAAGATATTTCAATTTGTTTAATATGTAAAGCAGGGTACAGTATTTTCACACAATTACAAAGCAACGTCAGTTATGAAATGTTCAGTGTCACAAGCTGTTTTTATGTGCACAGTTTCAAGTGATATCGTTGAACAAAGTTAGAGATATAACTGAATTTTCTAAAAATACTTTGCCCTGCTCATGACGTCAGAGACCATTCATTTACATATTAAACAAATTGAAATATCTTGAAAACGAAGAAAGATACAAAAAATTGTAAAGGATCTTCTATTACAATTTTATGAGTTCTTTCAAATTAGACAAACTTCATTTTTGTTGCCAATGTCCTTTATTAAGCCAGCTTTTTTTCTAATTATGATTAGACTGTTAGTAATATTTCTCAATCATGAAAGGTTTAATTAAAATTGTTGCTTTGCATATATTTTTTGATTTCATAGGTGTCATCTATTTTACACTTGGTAATATTCCTCCAAAGCAGAGATCAAAACTTACTGCTATTCGGCTACTCGCCATTGCCACTTCTCCAGTAATTAAAGATTATGGAATAGATGAATTGCTTCATCCTTTCGTGAATGACCTAGAATATCTAGAAAGAGTAAGTGACACCAAGGATTCTTTCTACAAATATATCCATTGCTGTTTATTATATTATGTACTATACAATGCTATGTTAATTGGTTTATAATTATTGTCACTTTACTGAAAACGTTTCTGCTGTATATGGATTATATTGTAGGATGGTGGTTACCAGTTTAACATAAGTAGTGGACAAAAATAATTTACTGGCACGATTGTATTTATGTCTGGGGATAATCTTGGCTCACAACTTGTTGGAGGGTTTAAGGAGGGTGCTGGAGCACATCTTAAATGTCGGCATTGTATGGGAGACACTAATGCAATTAAAACTATGGTATGTTGTATTATACATTTAGGTCTTTAACAATTCTGGAGGTTAGTTTAGGATTGACACTTCAAGGGAGCTGCCGGCTTTCTGAACTCACTGAGTGAATAAGACTAATACCAGTCTTTCTGACTAGGTACATCAATCGTAGACAAATTACCAACCTTTTTTTGTTTAGTTTCATGTGAGGAATTTTACATTGCGGACACGAGCTGGTCATAATCGACAATGTGATTTAATAGCACAAGATTTGGAATTGGGCAAAACTTATGGAATTAATCGAAGGTCCATTTTGTGCAATTCACGTTTTTTTCATGTTGTTGATGGGTTACCTGGCGATGCTATGCATGATATCCTTGAAGGAGTACTGCAGTATGGGTGCAAAGAAATGTTGAAAGTTTTTATATATGAACAGAAGTATTTTACTTTGGAGCAGCTAAATGAAAGAATAAAAGGTACTGACTATGGCTACTACAATGACAAGAACAAGCCATCGCCTATTGCTCGTCAAACATTAAGAAGTGATAACAACAATCTTAAGCAAAAAGGTTTGTCAAAAAGAAATATTCCTGATATAACATATTATTACTAAGGGATATCGACTGATATATCTTGTGATATTTTTTTATTTTTTTTGGTGGGGGGGGGGGGGGAGGAGGAGGGGGATTTACTAGATTTTTATTCCTACATAGAACAAACTATGGTAACTGTGCATGGTGTCTTTTTTTCTAGCTGCTCAAATGTGGTGTTTGGGGAAATTTATGCCATTGCTAATTGGAAGTGTTGTTGCAGCTGATGATGAGAGTTGGCTCCATTTTCTATCATTGCTCCAAATTGTTGATATAGTATTCTCGCCTGTTATTGATGACCTTGGAATACTGGAAGGATTGAAGAATACCTGTGGAACTTCACACTCATTTACCCTGGAAGATCAATCATTCCAAAAATGCATTATCTAGTTCATTACCCAGCACACATACACAGGTACAGTATGAACATTTTTAAAACATTGTTGCTAGATAACTAGGCTTTTCTATGATTAATTTGGTATTCCATTAAAAATGTTGAAAAGGAGAGTGGATTATTTTGTTATGTGAAATTAAGCTGATTAATGTGCAGTATCCTACTATACTGTCGTGTATGCCATTTTTATTAATGAAGTGCTTATTTTTATTAAGATTTCGGCCTATGGTTCGAACATGGTGCATGTGCTATGAGGCAAAACACAGATATTTTAAAGTGCCACTAACCCCAAAAAACTTTTTTCGCAAATCTAAGAGTCCTTATTGAGTGGATTAGGCCAGTTAATAAATTATTGGTATTGGACGTTTCGTTGGTCTTCTGTAGACCACCAAAGTTGCATCTGCATGTCCCATGGCGGAGCAGGAAAGGGAATGGGTATATTCCTGGTGTTACGTCAGACAAGTCAAACAAGGAACTCCTTTGAGCTCTGTCTGGTGAATAATATAATTTTTTGAGTTGAAAACTCATTTTCCCAACTAACGCAATGTAAAAATTCTATGTATTCAGCAGACAGAGCTCAAAGGAGTCCCTTGTTTGATTTGTCTGACGTCACACCAGGAATATACCCATTCCCTTTCCTGCTCCGCCATGGGACATGCAGATGCCAATTTTTGCAACTTTGGTGGACTACAGAAGACCAAAGAAATGTCCAATACCAAAAATTTATTCACTGGCCTAATTCACTCAATAAGGGCTTTTAGATTTGCGAAAAAAATTTTTTGAGGTTAGTGGCACTTTAAACGTCTTGCTGGTTTCATGGGAAACTTTACAAATGTGGCCTTTACACTAGGAGAGCGCCATCAAACACAAATGTGTTACACCACAACCAGTTCAAAATCATATCTTTTAAAGAATACTAATGTTGGTAAGCATGACACTTTATTTGCTCTTTCATACTGTAATTTATTGTATAGATACACAGGTGATTATAGAAAATTGCATGCACTGATTGGTCGAGCTACTACAGATTATTTCTCGATAATCTACCTGCCAGGTGAATAATTATTAAGTAGTACCAGTCCTATACTGTGCAGTATAGTAATATATGGTTTAAATAGAAACACAAGTCGATGTTCTTGAGTCTAAAAAAAATACACGGTATTTTTTACACTGCAGGATGTGGAAAACAAAAAGTAGTTGGCAATGTGGATTATTTCAGTGCTTTAAAAGACCGAGAAGGGGATATATCTTCAACAGATACAGTTTATGAGCAAGTTATGTTAAAATATTTAGTTTTGATGGTGCTTGAAATAAAAAAAACTCTGACTAATGAATAATATTTTTAATATTTTACTCTGACTGGTCAATATTGATAGAATATTTTAATCTGGCTAACCCTAGACAATTTTGCTTCAGTCTCAAGAGTCTAAAGTGTTTAACTTGGATCAAGTGATTTAATTTAATGTGGTTATCTGCATTGTTTTTATTCATGCAAACTAATAAAATATCTAACTGTCAGTCAATATTTTACAGTACAAGGTTATGTCTTAGTGATATAACTGCATTTAAAAAAATGTGTTTTTCAGACCAAGAACAGTTTGTATTCATGGAACAGAATATAGAATTGGAGCTGTTATCCATATTGGTTCTTTAGCTGATCTACCAGAGTTTGCATGGATTGACAAGATTGTGGTCCTTCAATCAAACCAAATCTATTTTATTTTAAAAAGTTTGGTTACGGTTGATTTTTCAGAGCATTTTCATGCATTCAATGTCCAAAAACCAAGTACACAGGCTACATATGTACTTTCTCAAAATGAATTTAAAATGTATTTGCCAACACATTCTGTTAAGGCATCTAATAGCATAGATAATACTTTGTATGTTGTACTTAGATATAACTATAAGTACTAAATTATAAATTTTTAATAACGATAAAGATGAGCTTTTAATGTGTATATATTTTGCTTACTGTGCTTTTTTACCAACTAAGATTTTTTGCTGAGCCGTAACCAATCTATAATTGGTTGTAATGGTCAGGTTTTACCAAATATGAAATGGTTAATTTAACCAATTAATATTGGTTGTTTCTAATTAATGTCTTTGACAAATCCATAAGCTGAAATCTCTTTATAGTTAATTAATATTAGGTAGTGTAGCTGCCAGACTTAAAAAGGTGGAAACAATTTGGTTTCGGCAGTTTTGTGATAAATTGGTTACTTCGACCAAATGTTTATTGGTTGTGACCAAAACGTTTTGGTTATTTGGACTAATATGAATCTAAAGATATACAATGACCAAGTAATAATTGGTTACTGTAACCAATTTATTTTGGTTGCAACCAATTTAGTTAGTTATTTTAACGTTTTTAAATTGGTTGCAACCAATTTAAACGGTTATTTTAACCAGTCGTTTTTTACAGTGTACATACGTAAGAAAACGCATGAAAAACATACTGGAAATCAACCCTAAGATAAAAGACATCCTCAATTTCGTTGGATGTCTGCATGTTCACCACTTCAGTGTTAATTGTTGTCAGTGTATGCAAGCCTGAAGGTACCCGGGAAACGTTTAATAAGAACTGTCAGCAAAGACATTCTTTGGTTAGCATGCGTGCATTAGCACCGGAAATTAAGGCAGAATGCGCCGATGAAACTTGTTCCGATCATAAAGGCGTTATTTCCCTAGCATAAATCGACTGACAGATATTTTCTGATCGCCCCAATCGCCGAACACTAGTTCTTATTGCCACTGCCATGGATTTTCTGTTTCAGCAGCGATCGTTAACGGTACTTTTTCGAGTTTCAGCAATCCGGTAGCGCGCGATTGCAGCCATAAAATGAAAACCGGACTTTACTGCATAGACAGCTGAGCCATCTGTGCATTTTATTATTTTTATTACAACGGAATCAAAACCCCACAAGAGGGTCTTCTAAATATGTCCAAACTATAAGGTCCAGCATTTTCGCTCACTGGTTAAAATCAGTATCTTCATTGACTGAAACTATGCATGTATGCTGAGGAGGTTTATTTCCTGTTAAAAAATTATTGAATTGAATTGATTATTATATATACGTTTCAATGCAGTGCAAGTTAAAACATCGGTTGATCTCACCATACAAGCATGAGCAAGTAACTCATGACATACAAAAATAATTTTATTTATATATATATATATATATGTACACACATCGTTTTTAAATACATTTCCATTTATGTATTATAGAATAGACATTCAATTCTATCAATCTGTTTCAATTGAGTTCGGAAACTGTGCTAAAAATGACTGATGTGCAGAGTCGTCAAAATGCATGTATACACACTTATTTTGTGTTCTTTCTACATCTACAATCTCTATATTATTATTATCAGGTGGTTACAACAACAATACTAGGAACAGACGCATGGGTAAGTTCGTCATGAATAAGGCTTACGTCGAGTTTCGATGTGTCCGTAACTATCCTTATCCCCATCTGTGAACTTAACTGTGTAACTATTTCTCTTTTGAACCCGTTTATATGCCTTACAGTGATAAACATCGTTTCGTTTTCGAAGCCGGGAAAACGTTCGCACTTTTAGATTTGGTGGTGCACAACCAAAGGTTTTTCCGAATTTGTCAAACTTGTTTGGAGAGAGTTGGCGCAGCCAACTCACTCCTCCGATCGCAAAACAATCCTGTGAAATTCAAATTCGTTTGTGCCAGTTAACAAAAATTCCTTCTCAAGTTCGGGTAAACGTTTTGATATAGAAAGTGCGGATATTAATTGGAAATGAATTTGTTGTGTACCGTGGACTGTTTTTAAAAGAAAACCATTTTTGTCCTCAACATGGAAGCAAGAATGTGTCCACAATGGTCCGAGTTCTCTTACGCTATCTACCAAATGAACAAGAGCATGAACATTTGCGGTTTGATATCGATCTCCATACAAAGGCTGAAACATGACACAAAAATCGAATAAAAGACGTTCAGCATGCGCTACTTCTTCTACAGTAATAGATTGCTGCAATAAGATATATATCGCTTCGCTTAAAAGAAGAAAATGCTCGTAGTATATTTTCGGTAAGATATCTAAAAGTATCGTTGGTCCATAAAACAAAAGAAAGGAACGTAATTCCGAAGCTTTAAAATACTTCTTGTGCGCTTCTATTGACCGAGGGCATCTAGAAATATTATGTGGGGGTTTGGTTGAGAGATAAGGACTACCTGTCAAAGAAAGAAGATAATTCTCCTTACTTAAACATGTTTTTAAAGCCATGAATTATAATCTGTGGCCGTCCTACCTATCACTACAAGTTGTAAATAATTGTCGTAATCTTCGATCTAGTGCCTATACGAGACTTACTGTTCCCTTAGAAAAGGGGACTTTTCAGGACTCAGCTGCTGCCCTTTTCAATACTCTCCCCACGAATATAACTGAATGCAAGAATTTTAATCTATTCTGCAAACTGACTAAAGCCTTCTTAAAAGACAGGATGTCGGATGTTAACTGAGATTTTTGGATAATATCTTTTCAATATTAGCTAATAGGGTTTTAATTTTTCTTACAACTGTCTTACCGTAATTGTGATTTTATGTATATTTATATAATGTAGTTTTGTGTAATTTATTATCATATATTGTTGTTAGGTAGTTATGGCAGGTGAAGAGCCACCTGGTGGAAATACTGTCATTAAATCGTTATTATTATTATTATTATAATATTATTATTATAACGTTTATCAACTTGACTTATTTTGTTAGAAATACTAAAGTCGTTACTTTGACTTGTTCCGAACCATAAATGTAACAATAGTTTTACAATACCTAAAAGTACAGCGTGCATATAATCTATGCCTGTCCCTTTTATTATGTCATAATGTTCTAACCCAGCAAGCCACGATGGACCTTTAACTCCATTGCAGGGTTTGTTCTCTTGCATGGCTTGCTTGGCATCTTCAATGGTTCCTTGATGGGTACGTTCGGGACCCTTAGGATTATCTTTGTTGAATGGAAAGCAGTGTACATTTCCACCTTTTTCAGTTCTTACTGATTTTCCCGGCTGTTTGCATTTAGAGCAGCCGTAACAGCCATTGAATTGTATTGTATTGCATACCATGCATTTAGCTGGAAGATCATATGTTCCAGCTAACAGGATTGCACGACATACAAAAGTTCCTGACTCTGGAGACTCCACCTTTATACCTCGAGTTTCTAAACTTCGCAAACAGGAATGGAAAGGTTTCAAGTACGTGAGCATATTGGGCTTGCTGCTTCCAAACCATAGGCCGGCAAATATCATGTTGCTCCTACAGACTCTGTGTCCATAGGGTAACTCATTCACAATAAAATATAGAGGCCAAATGGCAAGTTTTGAAGATTTGAAAACTGGTATCCCATCTGTGTTCCACGTCAAAGAGATATTCCGTCGGTCTCACAGTATGCCGCTATTTCTGTAAAACTTCTGGTATTGTTCTCCGTCATATATCTTCAATGTTGTTATTACCCCTCTTGACTCTTGAAAAGCGAAAGTTAAGTAAATCCCATGTACCAGGTGTCGCAAACAATGAACGTATCTGGTCTCCGACGGAAACTTCAATGAAAAAACTAATGCTACCAGTCACAGTCAAATCTTGAAGGCATAAGGCATTAGGACAAGTAGCCATTTTGTCATCAACAGCAACTGTACACCACTTCTATTTTCGTGCTTCTCTTTCTTTTTGTTGGTCCTTCAGACATCTTAATCAATATATGTAAAACTATATATGTACTGTTTGGAAATATAAGAGAGCTGCCACGAACATGTAAACTGTAAAAGCAGCCGTCACAAATGAGTTTCTTAATTATCTCCGCGTTTATTTTCATATATATTCTTATTTCCGAGTTGTCAACTTAGCCTTCTCCGCAGGCAACTCGGAGGGGCTATTATCCATATACGGTCCATTTGTGATAAGATTGTTATCTATTTAAATTAATCCAAGTTGCCAGGTGAATGAAATTTTATCCTACTGTTCCCTTTGCAATCTTGCTTTCTGATTGGTGCATAGGTGTATGGGTTAGAATTGGCGGTCAAACTTAAATTTCTTAGTTACCCAAGAATAAGACTAAGTGCCTTGTCGAAAACAAAGAGAGCGAAATTTATACAGAAATTTCTATAGTCATGGCAGAAAAGGAATTCGCACTTCTTTTTTGGGCTGAAGACCAACAGTACAGCGTGGTGGAATATAAGGATGTCATTGGAGAGGCGCAATTGAACGAGACGGTACCAGTGGCTTGGCGTGTCAAGAAGAAAGGAGGAGTTGTTAGTACTAACTGGCACGAAGCAACTATACTCAGTTTCTCTGGTGAGTTCTGCTCTAATATTGGTTTTCTATATAAACGTTTACATTGACTCATCATGGTCAGCTACTGATATTTTTATTACCATATGCGCTCTGGCTCAACATTTAACAATGCTTATATTTCGTTTGTTGAGAGTCAAGTCAGCTGTCCTTTAGCTTGATCACTAGTACTGCGCGCATTATTATTATTAGAATTATATAATAAAGCTTAAAGTGTCGTACTTTGGTTACGCTTCAAGGAAATCAGTTACAGCAAACACTGACTAGCCACACATGAACACATTTGATTTGTTCTGCACATTTGTCTCTGCATTTCCTTCCTAAATTATATTGAATTATTGCGTAAAAATTAATTGTACATATATATAAACGTTACATATAGTTGCTGATTTATTCGTATACTTTCGAACGTACTATTTACCAACAACTATTTTTTATGTATTTGTCGGATGATCGTCCTATCAGCTAGGTTATCGCAAAGCATCAGAGTTCTGGAATTATTAAGAACGCTGGCGTCAAGCAAGACATGACTTGTTTTGTACCGAAGCATGATTCTTTATACGTTGCGCATACACTGTACATTTATTCTAATGATCTGTATCATCTTAATTACTATAATTCATAAGTGAATTCATGTCCAAAGTGTACTGAAATTTTATCAGTAATATACACAAGGTAGTTTACCAAACTCTAAAAATTTGCGTATAATTCCAGTCATAGTACTTGAACGTTTGAATACCGATAAACACTTGAAAGCCTCACCAAACAGAAATAAAATCGTATGCCAGTTATGACGATAAATGATTTTTGCCATCATTGTAATAATAAGTCTTTCTTCTAATATTTATCCCAAAGATAACGAAGAAAGTCTGCAATTGCTCTGTGACACGTATGCAGAACAAAGAGAAATCGATATGAACAACGTTGTTGGTAAAAAGAGAAAACGGACAAAAACCGCAAAAGTTAGGGGACTAGATTTGATTCCATGCTCTGACGCGACAAGCCCTGCGGACGAAAATGTGGACCTGCAGAAGAAGAGACGGCCGAAGAAAGCGGCGAAAGATGACCACCAAAAAAACGGGGGGGGAATGAGAAAACGCCGAGTCTTAAAAGCACACAACTTGAAAGCGCAAAATTGATTGCAAAAGAAGTAATCGCAGCGATGCAATCAACGGCAACTTCATCGTCTTGCAACTCGCAAATTCATGGAGTTGACAAACAGACCCCTAAAGATGGAAACGATATATTTGTACCAGGGATAGTGCCGTGCACCTCAAATTCAGACTTAGATAAAGATGTTATCCTTCCACAAAGTCCTCAAGATCCTGTACTAATTACATTGGAAAGTCCAAGTACTCCAACAGATTGTCATTTGGCAACGAGAACCTTTGTTACTCTTTCAGGGCCTACAAAGCTGGCGAACGAATATAAAGACGTCTCTACCAAGCATCACCAAAGTAACAGTCCGTTGAATCCTGTACTACACCCTGTATCTTCAACTCCACTTCCCACTTCCAATCCTACTCAACAGTGGAACGAAACCTTTAACCTTAATTCAATCAGTACCCCAAACTCCAGCTCCATGTCAACTGCGAGTACGCCTATCTATGCCCATTTTAGCGCTTCGGCATCGCGACAACTACAATTTCAAAAGAGCTACAAAAATAATCAGAGAACACTGCCTTCTGAAATAAACAACGCCATATGCCTTTCATACGACTGCGACGATTGGGAGGACAAACAAGATGAGGTAGAAGTGTTAACACCCAATTGTACGAAATGTGTGCAACTACGTGAAGAAAACGCGAGGTTAAAAGCAATCATTGGTAACCTAAAAAAGATGAAAAACTATTCTGCGGGTAAGTATATACAGTATATACATGATTAGTTCACTTGGTTTTTAAACAATTTTTACTACTACCACGCGCGATACCTCGTCAAATATGTCTTTTTGCTGGGTTATATATATTAATCAATTGTTAGCTGTTTTTTGTCTAATTTTCAAGTTTTAAACTCGTTAAATATCTACAGTCATGCATTACATTAATTTTAGTAAAAAAGCACAGTTGCCATTTTGCATATACGTGTATAAAGCTAATTAAATAAACGAGTTTATTTTCTCCTTAAACAAAGGCTGCGCGCATGCATCGTGGAAAAATAAAGTAATTTTAAAAAGTTTTTTTCCTAGTATTGCATGGTATGTATATATTTCTTAAAGTCATTATTACTTCCTGAGGAACAGAAAGAAAATCAGTTAGCGAGACGTAGGTGAATGTGATCCTTTTTTAATTTGAATAAAATTTCGACAAGTTTTATCTCAAATGAGAAGCTGTATATGCATACACTCGAAAGCCGTTTTAGTAATTTCGTGGCATCGATCAGAACAGTGAAGAAGTTACTGAAATTTCCACGAACCTCTCCAAATCGAATATGGCTAAAAGTACCACAAAGGTACGCAATATAAATTACCGTGGAAAAGATAACAATAATTGTAGACAGCATAGATGCAGCGAAGTTGAAGACACCAGCTATATCTTAAAGGCCTGGCGAAACGCTTTCAACATTTCATTCAACATCGTTCAACATTGTTGAATTCAACATGTTGAAAGCGTTTGGCCACCCCTGTTGAATGATGTTGAACGTTGTTGAATGGTGTTGAATGATGTTGAACGAAATTTGAACATGTTAAAATTTTCGTTCAACACCCGTTCAACATTTCTATTGTTCTCAAAATGTTGAAAGGTGTTGAACGCATTTGGCCACATTTCATTCAACTTTGTTGAACAGAGCCATGCGCCATGCGGGATATTGTCGATTCCAGCTTTTGTGGTAGCCCGCATTCAATTAATTGTCATTCATGAATGTTGATCGATGTTGAATTCATTTGGCCACTCGTGCTTTCAACATTATTCAACATCGTTCAATAATGTTGAATGCGATGTTGAAAGCGGTTTGGCCAGGCCTTTAGATTACTGTTGTTTTTTCTTGGATATTTTAGAACTTGTAGGCTATCGACATGGAAAACTGTAGTAACTATACTCGTGCATGTCCCGGCCATGTTTACCTTTTTCAGTTTTGTCTTTTTCCTAGAAAATTTATTGCAATATTTTAACATAATTTATCATTGCATGTTTATATTACCAGGGTTTACCAATGCCTATCTGTGAATCCACTACAGGCCGCGTTTCTAGTACAGTGAGTACGCCAGCCTTTCAGTCAACCTCATCGCACTTTGAAGATAGAGATGGTAAACAAGAACTGTGCCGAGGATCAGGTGTGTACATCCCAATATTAAAACTTCGCCAGAGTCATCACAAGGCAGGATCAGATTTGAAATTGCTATTTCACCTCATAATGGAACATTTTTTCCCAGATGACGTACTAGCAAAGTCAGTAGCTTTTGGAAACCGCGTTGTTCCAAGTGGGAAAGACGTACTGAATCCAAATATTGTTTCAGCTATCAAAGGTACAAACTACAAAGGCTTAATTAAGGTGTTGTTATACAATCAATTTTTCATGCAACTTATAAGTATTGCACTGTAAACATGCTTTGCAATGGTCAAAATCGTTGGGAGACAATTGCGATTGAAGCAATGATGCATGACGAATCATTGCGAGACAATTATAGTTACATGGAAAATTGAACGGTGTAAACAGCGCCTTTAGCCAATGTCCGTGTTGTTGTTGCAAAATTAGTGTTGGTGCATAAATACATGATAGAAGTATAGCTGATTGACACGTGTAATTACTTCTTATCAACAGGATACATGCTTGCCGCTGCCAAAATATTCAACGTTCCTGCACTTGACAGCTCAAAGTTTAACAAGATGTTTACAAACAAGTGTACCAGTGCCCAAACAAAGATTAAGAAAGGCTAATGGCAATAAAGTAGCGAAATAGTATGAACAGGTTTACGGTGTGGTCAATACTACCATTAGATGTAGCTTCCGACTTAGTGCTTGAAATATTTAAGGTTTTAATTTACTAGTGGTGACAACTGTGCTACAATTAGCACTTAGCCGGGCCGGATGTTATCTATACATACTTATCTATACAAACAATCCGTGAGGCATGAGAACATTGCGTCTTATTAGTTTTAAATTCGCGTTTGGCTTGTTTGTGTTTGTGTCTATATGTGACGATATTTTATTATATGCATGGTCATTAATCGATTCGTACAATTTTACAATAAATAGTGTAACTTTAAACAATAAAGACGGAGTTTAATCTGAGTTGCTAGCGTTAATTACTAAGGCAAAATAGCGCTAACTACCCACCAATGCGCCGGTTGCAATAAACTCTCACTTTTCTTAGATATTTGTTGAGATCTTCTCAAACCCTTCAGGCTTCAAGACATTTCAAGGCTTTTTTAGACCTTCCAAGACATTTCAAGACATATTTAGAGCTTTCAAGACATTTCAAGACATCTTTAGACCTTTCAAGACATTTTTAGACCTTTCAAGACATTTTTAGATCTTATCAACGGAAACATACCAATTTGCGAAAGGTCTTGAAAAGGTCTTCAGAGCTGTCAATTTTTAGCTCACATTTCAGATCATTGCAAGACTTTTACCTTAGGCTGTTCGTAGATCTTTTCAAGACAATTTTCTAGACCTATTCAAGACCTTTTCAATGCCTTGAAAAGGTCTTTCATTTTCTTACGGGTATATATATATACGGTGAAGGCTTCATCAGTGGAATAACTTTGGCTCTATCTTAACATAAAACGTTTAAATAGTTAAAAAATTATGCTAATATTGTACACTAAAAAAAATATATATATAATAAATTAATTCGGTAATGATGTGTATAGTAATGACGTTAAAATTTATTTGCCTAAAAATACCATTTATAGATGAGAAACTAAAACGACAAACATTAGCAGTTATACATCGATCTGGAGTAAAAAACATCAGAACACAGTTTATGAATGGACGACCTTTGTCGCGGGTTTTCACAGCGCCAAAACAAAGACAGAACTGTTCATCAGATTGTGAAACATGCACGTTAGCCTGTAAACAGAATCGATGCCTAACGAAGCATCGCGTTTACCACATTGAATGCTCTCATTGCCATCTAGTTTACATTGGTGAAACAGGACGCACGATTGGTTCGAGAATTAAAGAACACCTCCGCATGAAAAGCCAGACCGTCTATACCATTTGAAATTCCATGATGTTAATCCCAGGCAGGACCTCATATAACATGGAAAATTATTCACTCTAACATTAAATCAATTAGTGAACGTAAAACCATTGAAGCACTTGAGATAAGAAAATACTCTACTAATATTATGAATGGCTGTGTTGGTTTCTGCATTTGATAGAAAGACTAATCAATTTTAACGTCATTACTATACACATCATTACCGAATTAATTTATTATATATATATATTTTTTTTTTAGTGTACAATATTAGCATAACTTTTTAACTATTTAAACGTTTTATGTTAAGATAGAGCCAAAGTTATTCCACTGATGAAGCCTTCACCGGCGAAACGTTTGGACTGAATAAAGTTTTTGCTTTTTCTCCTTTTGTCTGACGAAGTCTCTTTCTTAAAATCAATACGTTTATATACCAGACATGGCTAACAAAGTTTTCTATTCATATATATATAATATATATATATATATATTATATATATATATATTGTATATATATATATATATATTGTATATATATATATTGTATATATATATATTGTAATATATTGTATATAATAATATATTGTATATAATAATATATTGTATATAATATATATATATATATATTATATACAACATGCCTGTGCATGGTGCAAAGTGCACAAGAAGGACAGGTAAGTTATATAATATAATTTGTAATATAAAATACCAGTAAATAATTCATTTTATAATACAAAGTAAAAACTATAATAATAAAAACACTATACTTATTACCTCTACATGTATTCTTTCATGAATAAATTGTAGATCTGATGTATCAAAGTCTAAAGACTTTTACTGGAATAACATGGCCAGAAGTATAGAAGATGTCAACGAGTGTGCTCAGAAGAAGAAATTCTCTTGTGAAAATACACCACTCCTTGATATTCCCCTTTGCAATGTGGTGTTGGACGAGCTCCATTTAATGTTGCGTGTTACAGGTCAGTCATTCACCAAGTGTTTCAAACTGTCTAGGCTGAATACCCTTCAGAAATTTCACGTGTTTGTTCTTCATATATTTTTTGAATAATTTAGAAGGGGTTTACAAGGCGTTTTAATTTAAATTTAAACCAGTAATATTACTCTAATCTTAGATAAGCTCACGAAGAGCCTTGTAACAAATGCTCTGGAACAAGACAGGAAAGAAAACTTAAACAAACGCCCAATGCACAGAACGAACAAAAATGTACAAAGTCTGGTGAATACAATCTGCAGTTGTGGCATCTCATTCAATGTATGGGAGAAAATGGATGCAGATGGTAAAAGCAGTGGTCTTCATGATTTTACGAGCTTAATGGGGTCAGACGTTTCTTAAAAATGTGCCAAGAAAACTACCAACCATAATCTCAGGGGAATCAAGTGAGACAATTGTCAAACTATGGCAGGTATTGTATTTTAGCAGTATTTGTATATTTAATTTATAGTTACCATGCTCTGTTTTCTCCAGGAATTTAATGAAATCCATAATTTAATGGGAATGAAGAGTCCAACTGAACAACAAACTACATAATACTTCATTAAAGTATGTTTTAAAGAAGACAGAAATTTTGGAAGGTTATGGTGACTCAGGCACATGCTTTCTGATAACATTTTACTTTATCCTTTTAGGCTGTCAGTTGGATTAAAATGTTTATATCACTTGGTGGAACGGGCCTGTTGGGATATGAAAAGGCCAGAGTAACCCCTTACATGCATGCAATGGTTTACCATGTACCGAGGTTCATGCATATGCATAAAGGCTTGAAGAAATTTACGGGGCAAGGTAAAGTATATCATTATGCAATATGCCATTAAATTAATTCTGTGCACATGCAACCAGTGTAATTAACCCATTGCTGCCTAGCCTGCTGAAGATTCTCCCTTCAATTGAGTAATTACATGTCATTACTCAATTGAAGGGAGAACATTTGACAGAGTAAAATATTAAAGGGTCCTTTTTGGCCAGTCGAGGCAGGAATAGGTTAATTAATAACCAAAATGTTGCTAAAAACGAGGTGTACATGTTTGCCTACTGGAGTAGTTCACAAGCTATTGTTTGTAGTACCACTACACAAGCCTGCATGGAATACATGTATTGATCATTACTGACCATTTATTTAATAATAATAATAATAATAATACTAATATTTAATTCTTATACCGCGCATGTTTCATTCAAATATGTTCACATGCACCCATACATCAAACGTGTATCCCCACAACCAAATCACCCCCAAGGACCCCCAATGTGGCCGTGTCGAGGCATATCAAAGGCGCCTTAGGCAGCCGCCATACGACACAGTTCAGCCCACGGATCCCGGCTAAGCCCTAGGGGTTGATTTTACGGAGGGAGGAAAACCGGAGAACCCGGCGAAAAACCCTCGGAGCACAGGAGAGATCAACTAAACTCTACTCACATGAGTCCCAAGCTCGACAACGGGGCTGTTCCCAGACGGTCACCCATCCAAGTACTAACCCCATCTAACTGGGCTTAACTATTGGTGAGAGGCAGTGCCCTAACAGCACACGCCATCCGTGCTTCCAGGTGTGGAAAAACTAAATGATGACTGTAGGAGGGTCCATTTGCAAAGATCGAACAAATAGGATGCCCCACCAGATGTCCTTCTTGTTGGAAAACGTGTGGAGAACCTCTCACAGTGGGAGGGAACAAGAAGGGACTATCAAAAACAGGATCCTGGCTATTGGGAAAGTGGAATTAAGGAGAAACCGAGCTAAACGACATCGAATCAAAGCAGAAGTTGTTGATAGCATTGACAATTCCAGCAAAATTGATATCAACAATTTAACTGGGGAAGAAATAAAAGGAAAGCTAAAGGATATGGGAATAAATACACGGTAAGAAGTTGAGGGAGCTCCTTATAAATTCAATGCCAAAAGATAAGGAAAACAATCCAACAAACAATCAATCAAATCCACACTGTATAATTATTTATTTGTACAAATTTATTAGGTTATACAGTGATGTAAATAGATTTAACATTTTACTTATTTATATTTGTATAAAAAAATAAATACACTAACTCAATAGAATAACTTACTACATAACTTACTACATAACTTACTCATACAGTACATGTAAATATAAGTAATAAAATAATATTATAATATTATAATGTAATATATTAAAGTGTTTCCTAAACTTTATGAAAATAGATTGTCTGCAGTACACGCTTTCCGGATAACTGTCAAACAAACCTTCTCTATCGGGAATCTTTTAGCCTCTACCATTTTTCATTATATATTTTTTTGGTGACCAAGATAAAATTGGTTTTGCTTTTCATGGGGAAGTTGATTGTGATTCCGTCACCATCATGGCTCATGTGGTACCACCAGTCCTGTGGTAGGAACTTTAGCCTGGCTAAGTCATTCTTTTCTAATAATAGATGGCCACGATGTTCAGAGGCAACCCCTTTGCCACTGGTTACAAATCTCCAAATGTCTAGGTCAATGCTTGGATAAACTGGGGTGGACCATTGGCTTTTCAAAGCACTTGAAACACCACAACAAATACTGGAACAAGCCACTTGCAACCGCTCTTCACTAAATGGTGGTTTTTCATAGTTCCTGAAAATTGAGAAATTTAACAACATTCAGTTTAGCACAAATAGGTATAGGGTGGGGGTTGTAAAAGGTTGGCATGGATATAGAAAGAAAATTAGACCCAACTTGATATTTCAAGATAGTTTAATTTCATTCTTTTACATTTCATGCTTTTACAGTGGACAGGCAACTGTCTCAAACAAGTGATATTATTAAAATACTTTTAAATAAGATAACATATTATACAGGTATATACTGGTATATACAACTGTGTTTTCAGACCCAGAGCTAGTTAAATACCTCAAAATTAAACAGCTAAATAGCATTTAATTTCTTATAGAAAACAATCATCTGATTGGTTATCAAATTGTATCTTACATTCACTTTCCTGAGACAACATATTTCATATAGCATATATGAAAAAACTGAAACACATACCTCAACAAATCTGGAGTTAGATTTGACGAAGGTTCCCAGGATGAATTCTCCAAAGGCCATACTCTCCATTTTATTAAGTATTCAAAGTCCTATAAACAAATAAGATCTGTTTAGAACCATGATCTGAATTCAAGAACTGAAATCGAACAAGTTAAGACACTCGTGATAATATTCATCATTGACAAAATGTTAAGTTGCAAAGTTGCAATAAATCAAAATCACAAAACGAACATGTAAAACTTACATAAGGAATCCTGCGCCTTGTGATTATTCTCTCCACCTCGAAGAACGCACTCTTCTCGCTATGAAAGCGAGTTCAATTGAGCGTAATTAACTTTCTCGCAACGATTACTAGCCGCCTGCATATAGGGGGTCATATAGGGATGTACGGGTTTTCAAGGGATTTGTCAAGTGGGCTGCTGAGAAAATATCGCAGGCTCAAATGTCCGCAATTTCTGGCCATGGGAACAACTGCAGAACTATTGCTTTGCAGTTGGCAGTTGGCTTCAACAAGTGCCATGCTTGGCAAGACCACAGTTAAATTGTCTCAAAATTTCAACGAATATGCCAATTTATTTCTAATAGCTCTTGCCCCTTCTGGAGCAGGCAAAACACCGGCATGTATGACTGGTTCCGTTCGCCCAATCGTCAACCATGTGGAAGACAAGGCCAAAACAAGCGTTCTTGTCGATGACACCACGTGCAATGGCTTATTTAATTTTTACAACGCGACGAAGAAGGGAACGCCACTGCTTTGCGTCGATGAAGCGTACCCGCTCCTTAAAACCGTGTCAAATCCAACCAAGACACGCTCTCATACTTCCCTTAGCATGGAAAGACTATGTAAACTGTATGACGGCGATTATTGGTATTGTGTGAAAGGAAACAAAGGAGAAAGAGACGGAGTTCCTTCTGCGCGTTTGTCGTTGTTGGTCTTCACGACGCCTAATTTATTCTTGGCGGATGTGTGGCCTAGAATCATCGAAGCCAGAAATGGATTGGCTGATAGATTTTTAGTATTTTACCAGTCCAAAAGGTATTTGGAGCTCGAAGAAATCGAACGAGCGTCGCCGGAGCTTGAAGAATTTAGTTTAAAGTCATTCGATACTGTCTTCGAGCAGATGTACGCGGAACATAACGGCGAAGAGGTCATCCAGTATTATCTGTCTGTGGACGCCAAAGAAGCGTTCTTCCGTTATTCAAAGAAAGAAACCTCCGCAGAAGAAAATCAACCGTCAGTGTCGACATCATTGGACGGCGAAAGTTCGTTTCCTGTCCGAATTGGTCTTTAGTATTTTATTCTGGCTAACGCCAGACGATTTTATTCATCTCTGGGGAAGCCCTCGGACAGGAATGAGTTATAAACTATCTCTCTAACTCTTTCCTGTCCGAATTGGTCTTTAGTATTTTATTCTGGCTAACGCCAGACGATTTTATTCATCTCTGGGGAAGCCCTCGGACAGGAATGAGTTATAAACTATCTCTCTAACTCTTTCCTGTCCGAATTGGTCTTTAGTATTTTATTCTGGCTAACGCCAGACGATTTTATTCATCTCTGGGGAAGCCCTCGGACAGGAATGAGTTATAAACTATCTCTCTAACTCTTTCCTGTCCGAATTGGTCTTTAGTATTTTATTCTGGCTAAGGACAGACGATTTTATTCATCTCTGGGGAAGCCCTCAGACAGGAATGAGTTATAAACTATCTCTCTAACTCTTTCCTGTCCGAATTGGTCTTTAGTATTTTATTCTGGCTAACGCCAGACGATTTTATTCATCTCTGGGGAAGCCCTCGGACAGGAATGAGTTATAAACTATCTCTCTAACTCTTTCCTGTCCGAATTGGTCTTTAGTATTTTATTCTGGCTAACGCCAGACGATTTTATTCATCTCTGGGGAAGCCCTCGGACAGGAATGAGTTATAAACTATCTCTCTAACTCTTTCCTGTCCGAATTGGTCTTTAGTATTTTATTCTGGCTAACGCCAGACGATTTTATTCATCTCTGGGGAAGCCCTCGGACAGGAATGAGTTATAAACTATCTCTCTAACTCTTTCCTGTCCGAATTGGTCTTTAGTATTTTATTCTGGCTAACGCCAGACGATTTTATTCATCTCTGGGGAAGCCCTCGGACAGGAATGAGTTATAAACTATCTCTCTAACTCTTTCCTGTCCGAATTGGTCTTTAGTATTTTATTCTGGCTAACGCCAGACGATTTTATTCATCTCTGGGGAAGCCCTCGGACAGGAATGAGTTATAAACTATCTCTCTAACTCTTTCCTGTCCGAATTGGTCTTTAGTATTTTATTCTGGCTAACGCCAGACGATTTTATTCATCTCTGGGGAAGCCCTCGGACAGGAATGAGTTATAAACTATCTCTCTAACTCTTTCCTGTCCGAATTGGTCTTTAGTATTTTATTCTGGCTAACGCCAGACGATTTTATTCATCTCTGGGGAAGCCCTCGGACAGGAATGAGTTATAAACTATCTCTCTAACTCTTTCCTGTCCGAATTGGTCTTTAGTATTTTATTCTGGCTAACGCCAGACGATTTTATTCATCTCTGGGGAAGCCCTCGGACAGGAATGAGTTATAAACTATCTCTCTAACTCTTTCCTGTCCGAATTGGTCTTTAGTATTTTATTCTGGCTAACGCCAGACGATTTTATTCATCTCTGGGGAAGCCCTCGGACAGGAATGAGTTATAAACTATCTCTCTAACTCTTTCCTGTCCGAATTGGTCTTTAGTATTTTATTCTGGCTAACGCCAGACGATTTTATTCATCTCTGGGGAAGCCCTCGGACAGGAATGAGTTATAAACTATCTCTCTAACTCTTTCCTGTCCGAATTGGTCTTTAGTATTTTATTCTGGCTAACGCCAGACGATTTTATTCATCTCTGGGGAAGCCCTCGGACAGGAATGAGTTATAAACTATCTCTCTAACTCTTTCCTGTCCGAATTGGTCTTTAGTATTTTATTCTGGCTAACGCCAGACGATTTTATTCATCTCTGGGGAAGCCCTCGGACAGGAATGAGTTATAAACTATCTCTCTAACTCTTTCCTGTCCGAATTGGTCTTTAGTATTTTATTCTGGCTAACGCCAGACGATTTTATTCATCTCTGGGGAAGCCCTCGGACAGGAATGAGTTATAAACTATCTCTCTAACTCTTTCCTGTCCGAATTGGTCCTTAGTATTTTATTCTGGCTAACGCCAGACGATTTTATTCATCTCTGGGGAAGCCCTCGGACAGGAATGAGTTATAAACTATCTCTCTAACTCTTTCCTGTCCGAATTGGTCTTTAGTATTTTATTCTGGCTAACGCCAGACGATTTTATTCATCTCTGGGGAAGCCCTCGGACAGGAATGAGTTATAAACTATCTCTCTAACTCTTTCCTGTCCCGAATTGGTCTTTAGACGATTTTATTCATCTCTGGGGAAGCCCTCGGACAGGAATGAGTTATAAACTATCTCTCTAACTCTTTCCTGTCCGAATTGGTCTTTAGTATTTTATTCTGGCTAACGCCAGACGATTTTATTCATCTCTGGGGAAGCCCTCGGACAGGAATGAGTTATAAACTATCTCTCTAACTCTTTCCTGTCCGAATTGGTCTTTAGTATTTTATTCTGGCTAACGCCAGACGATTTTATTCATCTCTGGGGAAGCCCTCGGACAGGAATGAGTTATAAACTATCTCTCTAACTCTTTCCTGTCCGAATTGGTCTTTAGTATTTTATTCTGGCTAACGCCAGACGATTTTATTCATCTCTGGGGAAGCCCTCGGACAGGAATGAGTTATAAACTATCTCTCTAACTCTTTCCTGTCCGAATTGGTCTTTAGTATTTTATTCTGGCTAACGCCAGACGATTTTATTCAATCTCTGGGGAAGCCCTCGGACAGGAATGAGTTATAAACTATCTCTCTAACTCTTTCCTGTCCGAATTGGTCTTTAGTATTTTATTCTGGCTAACGCCAGACGATTTTATTCATCTCTGGGGAAGCCCTCGGACAGGAATGAGTTATAAACTATCTCTCTAACTCTTTCCTGTCCGAATTGGTCTTTAGTATTTTATTCTGGCTAACGCCAGAGTATTTTATTCTGGCTAACGCCAGACGATTTTATTCATCTCTGGGGAAGCCCTCGGACAGGAATGAGTTATAAACTATCTCTCTAACTCTTTCCTGTCCGAATTGGTCTTTAGTATTTTATTCTGGCTAACGCCAGACGATTTTATTCATCTCTGGGGAAGCCCTCGGACAGGAATGAGTTATAAACTATCTCTCTAACTCTTTCCTGTCCGAATTGGTCTTTAGTATTTTATTCTGGCTAACGCCAGACGATTTTATTCATCTCTGGGGAAGCCCTCGGACAGGAATGAGTTATAAACTATCTCTCTAACTCTTTCCTGTCCGAATTGGTCTTTTAGTATTTTATTCTGGCTAACGCCAGACGATTTTATTCATCTCTGGGGAAGCCCTCGGACAGGAATGAGTTATAAACTATCTCTCTAACTCTTTCCCTGTCCGAATTGGTCTTTAGTATTTTATTCTGGCTAACGCCAGACGATTTTATTCATCTCTGGGGAAGCCCTCGGACAGGAATGAGTTATAAACTATCTCTCTAACTCTTTCCTGTCCGAATTGGTCCTTAGTATTTTATTCTGGCTAACGCCAGACGATTTTATTCATCTCTGGGGAAGCCCTCGGACAGGAATGAGTTATAAAACTATCTCTCTAACTCTTTCCTGTCCGAATTGGTCTTTAGTATTTTATTCTGGCTAACGCCAGACGATTTTATTCATCTCTGGGGAAGCCCTCGGACAGGAATGAGTTATAAACTATCTCTCTAACTCTTTCCTGTCCGAATTGGTCTTTAGTATTTTATTCTGGCTAACGCCAGACGATTTTATTCATCTCTGGGGAAGCCCTCGGACAGGAATGAGTTATAAACTATCTCTCTAACTCTTTCCTGTCCGAATTGGTCTTTAGTATTTTATTCTGGCTAACGCCAGACGATTTTATTCATCTCTGGGGAAGCCCTCGGACAGGAATGAGTTATAAACTATCTCTCTAACTCTTTCCTGTCCGAATTGGTCCTTAGTATTTTATTCTGGCTAACGCCAGACGATTTTATTCATCTCTGGGGAAGCCCTCGGACAGGAATGAGTTATAAACTATCTCTCTAACTCTTTCCTGTCCGAATTGGTCTTTAGTATTTTATTCTGGCTAACGCCAGACGATTTTATTCATCTCTGGGGAAGCCCTCGGACAGGAATGAGTTATAAACTATCTCTCTAACTCTTTCCTGTCCGAATTGGTCTTTAGACGATTTTATTCATCTCTGGGGAAGCCCTCGGACAGGAATGAGTTATAAACTATCTCTCTAACTCTTTCCTGTCCGAATTGGTCTTTAGTATTTTATTCTGGCTAACGCCAGACGATTTTATTCATCTCTGGGGAAGCCCTCGGACAGGAATGAGTTATAAACTATCTCTCTAACTCTTTCCTGTCCGAATTGGTCTTTAGTATTTTATTCTGGCTAACGCCAGACGATTTTATTCATCTCTGGGGAAGCCCTCGGACAGGAATGAGTTATAAACTATCTCTCTAACTCTTTCCTGTCCGAATTGGTCTTTAGTATTTTATTCTGGCTAACGCCAGACGATTTTATTCATCTCTGGGGAAGCCCTCGGACAGGAATGAGTTATAAACTATCTCTCTAACTCTTTCCTGTCCGAATTGGTCTTTAGTATTTTATTCTGGCTAACGCCAGACGATTTTATTCATCTCTGGGGAAGCCCTCGGACAGGAATGAGTTATAAACTATCTCTCTAACTCTTTCCTGTCCGAATTGGTCTTTAGTATTTTATTCTGGCTAACGCCAGACGATTTTATTCATCTCTGGGGAAGCCCTCGGACAGGAATGAGTTATAAACTATCTCTCTAACTCTTTCCTGTCCGAATTGGTCTTTAGTATTTTATTCTGGCTAACGCCAGAGTATTTTATTCTGGCTAACGCCAGACGATTTTATTCATCTCTGGGGAAGCCCTCGGACAGGAATGAGTTATAAACTATCTCTCTAACTCTTTCCTGTCCGAATTGGTCTTTAGTATTTTATTCTGGCTAACGCCAGACGATTTTATTCATCTCTGGGGAAGCCCTCGGACAGGAATGAGTTATAAACTATCTCTCTAACTCTTTCCTGTCCGAATTGGTCTTTAGTATTTTATTCTGGCTAACGCCAGACGATTTTATTCATCTCTGGGGAAGCCCTCGGACAGGAATGAGTTATAAACTATCTCTCTAACTCTTTCCTGTCCGAATTGGTCTTTAGTATTTTATTCTGGCTAACCGCCAGACGATTTTATTCATCTCTGGGGAAGCCCTCGGACAGGAATGAGTTATAAACTATCTCTCTAACTCTTTCCTGTCCGAATTGGTCTTTAGTATTTTATTCTGGCTAACGCCAGACGATTTTATTCATCTCTGGGGAAGCCCTCGGACAGGAATGAGTTATAAACTATCTCTCTAACTCTTTCCTGTCCGAATTGGTCTTTAGTATTTTATTCTGGCTAACGCCAGACGATTTTATTCATCTCTGGGGAAGCCCTCGGACAGGAATGAGTTATAAACTATCTCTCTAACTCTTTCCTGTCCGAATTGGTCTTTAGTATTTTATTCTGGCTAACGCCAGACGATTTTATTCATCTCTGGGGAAGCCCTCGGACAGGAATGAGTTATAAACTATCTCTCTAACTCTTTCCTGTCCGAATTGGTCTTTAGTATTTTATTCTGGCTAACGCCAGACGATTTTATTCATCTCTGGGGAAGCCCTCGGACAGGAATGAGTTATAAACTATCTCTCTAACTCTTTCCTGTCCGAATTGGTCTTTAGTATTTTATTCTGGCTAACGCCAGACGATTTTATTCATCTCTGGGGAAGCCCTCGGACAGGAATGAGTTATAAACTATCTCTCTAACTCTTTCCTGTCCGAATTGGTCTTTAGTATTTTATTCTGGCTAACGCCAGACGATTTTATTCATCTCTGGGGAAGCCCTCGGACAGGAATGAGTTATAAACTATCTCTCTAACTCTTTCCTGTCCGAATTGGTCTTTAGTATTTTATTCTGGCTAACGCCAGACGATTTTATTCATCTCTGGGGAAGCCCTCGGACAGGAATGAGTTATAAACTATCTCTCTAACTCTTTCCTGTCCGAATTGGTCTTTAGTATTTTATTCTGGCTAACGCCAGACGATTTTAATTCATCTCTGGGGAAGCCCTCGGACAGGAATGAGTTATAAACTATCTCTCTAACTCTTTCCTGTCCGAATTGGTCTTTAGTATTTTATTCTGGCTAACGCCAGACGATTTTATTCATCTCTGGGGAAGCCCTCGGACAGGAATGAGTTATAAACTATCTCTCTAACTCTTTCCTGTCCGAATTGGTCTTTAGTATTTTTATTCTGGCTAACGCCAGACGATTTTATTCATCTCTGGGGAAGCCCTCGGACAGGAATGAGTTATAAACTATCTCTCTAACTCTTTCCTGTCCCGAATTGGTCTTTAGTATTTTATTCTGGCTAACGCCAGACGATTTTATTCATCTCTGGGGAAGCCCTCGGACAGGAATGAGTTTATAAACTATCTCTCTAACTCTTTCCTGTCCGAATTGGTCTTTAGTATTTTATTCTGGCTAACGCCAGACGATTTTATTCTGGCTAACGCCAGACGATTTTATTCATCTCTGGGGAAGCCCTCGGACAGGAATGAGTTATAAACTATCTCTCTAACTCTTTCCTGTCCGAATTGGTCTTTAGTATTTTATTCTGGCTAACGCCAGACGATTTTATTCATCTCTGGGGAAGCCCTCGGACAGGAATGAGTTATAAACTATCTCTCTAACTCTTTCCTGTCCGAATTGGTCTTTAGTATTTTATTCTGGCTAACGCCAGACGATTTTATTCATCTCTGGGGAAGCCCTCGGACAGGAATGAGTTATAAACTATCTCTCTAACTCTTTCCTGTCCGAATTGGTCTTTAGTATTTTATTCTGGCTAACGCCAGACGATTTTATTCATCTCTGGGGAAGCCCTCGGACAGGAATGAGTTATAAACTATCTCTCTAACTCTTTCCTGTCCGAATTGGTCTTTAGTATTTTATTCTGGCTAACGCCAGACGATTTTATTCATCTCTGGGGAAGCCCTCGGACAGGAATGAGTTATAAACTATCTCTCTAACTCTTTCCTGTCCGAATTGGTCTTTAGTATTTTATTCTGCTAACGCCAGACGATTTTATTCATCTCTGGGGAAGCCCTCGGACAGGAATGAGTTATAAAACTATCTCTCTAACTCTTTCCTGTCCGAATTGGTCTTTAGTATTTTATTCTGGCTAACGCCAGACGATTTTATTCATCTCTGGGGAAGCCCTCGGACAGGAATGAGTTATAAACTATCTCTCTAACTCTTTCCTGTCCGAATTGGTCTTTAGTATTTTAATTCTGGCTAACGCCAGACGATTTTATTCATCTCTGGGGAAGCCCTCGGACAGGAATGAGTTATAAACTATCTCTCTAACTCTTTCCTGTCCGAATTGGTCTTTAGTATTTTATTCTGGCTAACGCCAGACGATTTTATTCATCTCTGGGGAAGCCCTCGGACAGGAATGAGTTATAAACTATCTCTCTAACTCTTTCCTGTCCGAATTGGTCTTTAGTATTTTATTCTGGCTAACGCCAGACGATTTTATTCATCTCTGGGGAAGCCCTCGGACAGGAATGAGTTATAAACTATCTCTCTAACTCTTTCCTGTCCGAATTGGTCTTTAGTATTTTATTCTGGCTAACGCCAGACGATTTTATTCATCTCTGGGGAAGCCCTCGGACAGGAATGAGTTATAAACTATCTCTCTAACTCTTTCCTGTCCGAATTGGTCTTTAGTATTTTATTCTGGCTAACGCCAGACGATTTTATTCATCTCTGGGGAAGCCCTCGGACAGGAATGAGTTATAAACTATCTCTCTAACTCTTTCCTGTCCGAATTGGTCTTTAGTATTTTATTCTGGCTAACGCCAGACGATTTTATTCTGGCTAACGCCAGACGATTTTATTCATCTCTGGGGAAGCCCTCGGACAGGAATGAGTTATAAACTATCTCTCTAACTCTTTCCTGTCCGAATTGGTCTTTAGTATTTTATTCTGGCTAACGCCAGACGATTTTATTCATCTCTGGGGAAGCCCTCGGACAGGAATGAGTTATAAACTATCTCTCTAACTCTTTCCTGTCCGAATTGGTCTTTAGTATTTTATTCTGGCTAACGCCAGACGATTTTATTCATCTCTGGGGAAGCCCTCGGACAGGAATGAGTTATAAACTATCTCTCTAACTCTTTCCTGTCCGAATTGGTCTTTAGTATTTTAATTCTGGCTAACGCCAGACGATTTTATTCATCTCTGGGGAAGCCCTCGGACAGGAATGAGTTATAAACTATCTCTCTAACTCTTTCCTGTCCGAATTGGTCTTTAGTATTTTATTCTGGCTAACGCCAGACGATTTTATATTCATCTCTGGGAAAGCCCTCGGACAGGAATGAGTTTATAAACTATCTCTCTAACTCTTTCCTGTCCGAATTGGTCTTTAGTATTTTATTCTGGCTAAACGCCCAGACGATTTTATTCATCTCTGGGGAAGCCCTCGGACAGGAATGAGTTATATAAACTATCTCTCTAACTCTTTCCTGTCCGAATTGGTCTTTAGTATAGACGATTTTATTCATCTCTGGGGAAGCCCTCGGACAGGAATGAGTTATAAACTATCTCTCTAACTCTTTCCTGTCCGAATTGGTCTTTAGTATTTTATTCTGGCTAACGCCAGACGATTTTATTCATCTCTGGGGAAGCCCTCGGACAGGAATGAGTTATAAACTATCTCTCTAACTCTTTCCTGTCCGAATTGGTCTTTAGTATTTTATTCTGGCTAACGCCAGACGATTTTTATTCATCTCTGGGGAAGCCCTCGGACAGGAATGAGTTATAAACTATCTCTTCTAACTCTTTCCTGTCCGAATTGGTCTTTAGTATTTTATTCTGGCTAACGCCAGACGATTTTATTCATCTCTGGGGAAGCCCTCGGACAGGAATGAGTTATAAACTATCTCTCTAACTCTTTCCTGTCCGAATTGGTCTTTAGAGACGATTTTATTCATCTCTGGGGAAGCCCTCGGACAGGATTGAGTTATAAACTATCTCTCTAACTCTTTCCTGTCCGAATTGGTCTTTAGTATTTTATTCTGGCTAACGCCAACGATTTTATTCATCTCTGGGGAAGCCCTCGGACAGGAATGAGTTATAAACTATCTCTCTAACTCTTTCCTGTCCGAATTGGTCTTTAGTATTTTATTCTGGCTAACGCCAGACGATTTTATTCATCTCTGGGGAAGCCCTCGGACAGGAATGAGTTATAAACTATCTCTCTAACTCTTTCCTGTCCGAATTGGTCTTTAGTATTTTATTCTGGCTAACGCCAGACGATTTTATTCATCTCTGGGGAAGCCCTCGGACAGGAATGAGTTATAAACTATCTCTCTAACTCTTTCCTGTCCGAATTGGTCTTTAGTATTTTATTCTGGCTAACGCCAGACGATTTTATTCATCTCTGGGGAAGCCCTCGGACAGGAATGAGTTATAAACTATCTCTCTAACTCTTTCCTGTCCGAATTGGTCTTTAGTATTTTATTCTGGCTAACGCCAGACGATTTTATTCATCTCTGGGGAAGCCCTCGGACAGGAATGAGTTATAAACTATCTCTCTAACTCTTTCCTGTCCGAATTGGTCTTTAGTATTTTATTCTGGCTAACGCCAGACGATTTTATTCATCTCTGGGGAAGCCCTCGGACAGGAATGAGTTATAAACTATCTCTCTAACTCTTTCCTGTCCGAATTGGTCTTTAGTATTTTATTCTGGCTAACGCCAGACGATTTTATTCATCTCTGGGGAAGCCCTCGGACAGGAATGAGTTATAAACTATCTCTCTAACTCTTTCCTGTCCGAATTGGTCTTTAGTATTTTATTCTGGCTAACGCCAGACGATTTTATTCATCTCTGGGGAAGCCCTCGGACAGGAATGAGTTATAAACTATCTCTCTAAACTCTTTCCTGTCCGAATTGGTCTTTAGTATTTTATTCTGGCTAACGCCAGACGATTTTATTCATCTCTGGGGAAGCCCTCGGGACAGGAATGAGTTATAAACTATCTCTCTAACTCTTTCCTGTCCCGAATTGGTCTTTAGTATTTTATTCTGGCTAACGCCAGACGATTTTATTCATTCTCTGGGGAAGCCCTCGGACAGGAATGAGTTATTAAACTATCTCTCTAACTCTTTCCTGTCCGAATTGGTCTTTAGTATTTTATTCTGGCTAACGCCAGACGATTTTATTCATCTCTGGGGAAGCCCTCGGACAGGAATGAGTTATAAACTATCTCTCTAACTCTTTCCTGTCCGAATTGGTCTTTAGTATTTTATTCTGGCTAACGCCAGACGATTTTATTCATCTCTGGGAAGCCCCTCGGACAGGAATGAGTTATAAACTATCTCTCTAACTCTTTCCTGTCCGAATTGGTCTTTAGTATTTTATTCTGGCTAACGCCAGACGATTTTTATTCATCTCTGGGGAAGCCCTCGGACAGGAATGAGTTATAAACTATCTCTCTAACTCTTTCTTTCCTGTCCGAATTGGTCTTTAGTATTTTATTCTGGCTAACGCCAGACGATTTTATTCATCTCTGGGAAGCCCTCGGACAGGAATGAGTTATAAACTATCTCTCTAACTCTTTCCTGTCCGAATTGGTCTTTAGTATTTTATTCTGGCTAACGCCAGACGATTTTTATTCATCTCTGGGGAAGCCCTCGGACAGGAATGAGTTATAAACTATCTCTCTAACTCTTTCCTGTCCGAATTGGTCTTTAGTATTTTATTCTGGCTAACGCCAGGACGATTTTATTCATCTCTGGGGAAGCCCTCGGACAGGAATGAGTTATAAACTATCTCTCTAACTCTTTCCTGTCCGAATTGGTCTTTAGTTATTTTATTCTGGCTAACGCCAGACGATTTTATTCATCTCTGGGGAAGCCCTCGGACAGGAATGAGTTATAAACTATCTCTCTAACTCTTTCCTGTCCGAATTGGTCTTTAGTATTTTATTTCTGGCTAACGCCAGACGATTTTTATTCATCTCTGGGGAAGCCCTCGGACAGGAATGAGTTATAAACTATCTCTCTAACTCTTTCCTGTCCGAATTGGTCTTTAGTATTTTTATTCTGGCTAACGCCAGACGATTTTATTCATCTCTGGGGAAGCCCTCGGACAGGAATGGAGTTATAAACTATCTCTCTAACTCTTTCCTGTCCGAATTGTTCTTTAGTATTTATTCTGGCTAACGCCAGACGATTTTATTCATCTCTGGGGAAGCCCTCGGACAGGAATGAGTTATAAACTATCTCTCTAACTCTTTCCTGTCCGAATTGGTTCTTTAGTATTTTATTCTGGCTAACGCCAGACGATTTTATTCATCTCTGGGGAAGCCCTCGGACAGGAATGAGTTATAAACTATCTCTCTAACTCTTTCCTGTCCGAATTGGTCTTTAGTATTTTATTCTGGCTAACGCCAGACGATTTTATTCATCTCTGGGGAAGCCCTCGGACAGAAATGAGTTATAAACTATCTCTCTAACTCTTTCCTGTCCGAATTGGTCTTTAGTATTTTTATTCTGGCTAACGCCAGACGATTTTATTCATCTCTGGGGAAGCCCTCGGACAGGAATGAGTTATAAACTATCTCTCTAACTCTTTCCTGTCCGAATTGGTCTTTAGTATTTTATTCTGGCTAACGCCAGACGATTTTATTCCATCTCTGGGGAAGCCTCGGACAGGAATGAGTTTTAAACTATCTCTCTAACTCTTTCCTGTCCGAATTGGTCTTTAGTATTTTATTCTGGCTAACGCCAGACGATTTTATTCATCTCTGGGGAAGCCTCGGACAGGAATGAGTTATAAACTATCTCTCTAACTCTTTCCTGTCCGAATTGGTCTTTAGTATTTTTATTCTGGCTAACGCCAGACGATTTTATTCATCTCTGGGGAAGCCCTCGGACAGGAATGAGTTATAAACTATCTCTCTAACTCTTTCCTGTCCGAATTGGTCTTTAGTATTTTATTCTGGCTAACGCCAGACGATTTTATTCATCTCTGGGGAAGCCCTCGGACAGGAATGAGTTATAAACTATCTCTCTAACTCTTTCCTGTCCGAATTGGTCTTTAGTATTTTATTCTGGCTAACGCCAGACGATTTTATTCATCTCTGGGGAAGCCTCGGACAGGAATGAGTTTATAAACTATCTCTCTAACTCTTTCCTGTCCGAATTGGTCTTTAGTATTTTATTCTGGCTAACAGCAGACGATTTTATTCATCTCTGGGGAAGCCCTCGGACAGGAATGAGTTATAAACTATCTCTCTAACTCTTTCCTGTCCGAATTGGTCTTTAGTATTTTATTCTGGCTAACGCCAGACGATTTTATTCATCTCTGGGAGAAGAGCCCTCGGACAGGAAATGAGTTATTAAACTAATCTCTCTAAACTCTTTCCTGTCCGAATTAGTCTTTAGTTATTTTTATTCACGGCTAACGCCAGAGCTATTTCTATTATGGCTAACGCCAGACGATTTTATTCATCTCTGGGGAAGCCCTACGGACAGGAATGAGTTATAAAACTATCTCTTCTACAACTCTTTCCTGTCCGAAATTGGTCTTTAGTAATTTTAATTTCTGGCTAACAGCAGACGATTTTATTCATCTACTGGGAAGAAAGCCCTCAGTAACAGGAATGAGATTATAAACTTATCTCTCTAACTCTTTCCTGTCCGAATTGGGTCTTTAGTATTTTATTCTGGCTAACACCAGACGATTTTATTCCATCACTGGGGAAGCCCACGGACAGGAATGAGTTATAAACATATCCTCTCTAACTCCTTTCCAGTCCGAATTGGGCTTTAGTATTTTATTCTGGCTATAACGCCAGACGATTTTATTCATCTCTGGGGGAAGCCCTCGGACAAGAATGAGTTAAAAACTAGTCTCTCAAACTCTTTCCTGTCCGAATTTGGTCTGTAGTATTTTATTCTGGCTAACGCCCAGACGATTTTATTCATCTCTGGGGAAGGCCCTCGGACAGGAATGAGGTTATAAACCTATCTCTCTAAACTCTATTCCTGTCCGAATTGGTCTTTAGTAATTTATTCTGGCTTAACCGCCAGACGATTTTTATTCATCTCTGGGGAAGCCCTCGGACAGGAATGAGATTAATAAACTAACTCTCTAACTCCTTCCAGTCCGAATTGTGTCTTTAGTATTTTATTCTGGCTAACGCCAGACGATTTAATTCATCTCTGGGGAAGCCCTCGGACAGGAATGAGTTAAATAAACTATCTCTCTAACTCTTTCCTGTCCGAATTGGTCTTTAGTATTTTATTCTGGCTAACGCCAGACGATTTTATTCATCTCTGGGGAAGCCCTCGGACAGGACTGAGTTATAAACTATCTCTCCTAACTCTTTCCTGTCCGAATTGGTCTTTAGTATTTTAATCTGGCTAACGCCAGACGATTTTATTCATCGCTGGAGAAGCCCTCGGACAGGGATGAGTTATAAACTATCCTCGTCTACAACTCCTTTCCTGTCCGAATTGGTCTATAGATATTTTATTCTGGCTAACGCCAGAACGATTTTATTCATCTCAGGGGACGCCCTCGGACAGGAATGAGTTTATAAACTTCCTCTCAAACTCTTTCCTGTCCGAATTGGGTCTTTATTATTTTATTCTGGCTAACGCCAGACGATTTTATTCAACTCTGGGGAAGCCCGTCGGCAACAGGAATGAGTTATAAACTATCTCTCTAACTCTTTCCTGTCCGAATTGGTCTTTAGTATTTTATTCTGGCTACAACGCCAGACGATTTTATTCATCTCTGGGGAAGCCCGTCGGACAGGAATGAGTTATAAACTATCTCTCTAACTCTTTCCTGTCCGAATTGTTCTTTAGTATTTTATTCTGGCTAACGCCAGACGAGTTTATTCATCTCTGGGGAAGACCTCGGACAGGAATGAGTATATAAACTATCTCTCATAACTCTTTCCTGTCCGAATTGGTCTTTAGTATTTTATTCTGGCTAACGCCAGACGATTTTAATCATCTCTGGGGGAAGACCCTCGTGACAGGAATGAGTTATAAATCCTATCTCTCTAACTCTTTCCTGTCGAGAATTGGTCTTTAGTATTTTATTCTGGCTAACGCCAGACGATTTTATTCATCTCTGGGTGAAGCCCTGGGACAGGAATGAGTTATAAACTATCAACTCTAACTCTTTCCTGTCCGAATTGGTCCCTTAGTATTTTATTCTGGCTAACCGCCAGACGATTATATTAATTCATCACTGGGGGAAGCCCTCGGACAGGAATGAGTTATAAACTATCACTCTAACTCTTTCCTGTCCGAATTGGTCCCTTAGTATTTTTATTCTGGCTAAAGCCAGACTATTTATATTCATCTCTGGGGAAGCCCTCGGACAAGGAATGAGTTATATAAACTATCTCTCAAACTCTTTCCTGTACCGAATTGGTCTTTAGTATTTTATTCTGGCTAACGCCAGACGATTTTATTCCTCTCTGGGGATGCCCACTCTGGACAGGAATGATTTATAAACTATCTCTCTAACTCTTTCCTGTCCGAATTGAGGTCTTTAGTATCTTTTATTCTGGCTAACGCCAGACGAATTTTTATTCATCTCTGAGGAAGGCCCTCGGACAGGAATGAGTTTATAAACTAACTCACTAACTCTTTCCTGTCCGATTTGGTCTTTAGTATTTTATTCTGGCTAACGCCAGACGATTTAATTCATCACTGGGGAAAGACCCCTCGGACAGGAATGAGTTATAAACTATCTCTCTAACTCCTTTCCTGTCCGAATTGGTCTTTAGTAATTTTATTCTGGCTAACGCCAGACGATTTTATTCATCCTCTGGGGAAGCCCTCGGACAGGAATGAGTTTAAACTCTCTCTAACTCTTTCCTGGACAGGAATGAGTTATATAACTATCTTCTCTAACTCGTACCTGTCCGAATTGTGGTCCTTTAGTATTTTAATTTCTGGCTAACCGCCAGACGATTTTTATTCATCTCTGGGGAAGCCCTCGGACAGGGAATGAGTTATAAACTATCTCTCAAACTCTTTCCTGTCCGAATTGGTCTTTAGTATTTTTATTCTGGCTAACGCCAGACGATTTTATTCATCTCATGGGGAAGCCCTCGGACAGGAATGAGTTATGAAACTATCTCTCAAACTCTTTCCTGTCCGAATTGGTCCTTTAGTATGTTTATTCTGGCTTACGCCAGACGATTTTAATTCCATCTCTGGGGAAGCCCTCGGACAGGAATGAGTTATAAACTATGCTCTCTAACTCTTTCCTGTCCGAATAGGTACTTTAGTAATTTTAATCTGGCTAACGCCAGACGATTTATTCTGGCAACGCCACCGATTTTTTCATCACTGGGGAAGCCCTCGGACAGGAATGAGTTATAAACTATCTCACTAACTCTTTCCTGCCCGAAATTGGTCTTTAGTATTTTATTCTGGCTAACGCCAGACGATTTTATTCATCTCTGGTGGGAAGCCCTAGGACAGGAATGAGTTATAAACTATCTCTCTAACTCTATCCTGTCCGAATAGGTCCTTAGTATTTTATTCTGGCTAACGCCAGACGATTTTATTCATCTCGGGGGAAGCCCTCGGACAGGAATGAGTTATAAACTATCTCTCTAACTTCTTTCCTGTCCGAATTGAGTCTTTAGTATTTTATTCTGGCTAACGCCAGACGATTATTATTCAACTCTGGGGAAGCCCTCGGACAGGAATTGAGTTATAAAACTATCTCTCTAACTCTTTCCTGTCCGAATTGGTCTTTAGTATTTTATTCTGTGCTAACGCCAGACGATTTTTTATTACATCTCTGGGGAAAGCCCCCGTACAGGAATGAGGTATAAACTATCCACTCTAACTCTTTCCTGTCCTAATTGGTCTTTAGTAATTTTATTCTGGCTAGGCTACCGCCAGACGATTTTATTCATCTACTGGGGAAGCCCTCGGACAGTAATGAGTTAAAAACTATCTCTCTAACTCTTATCCTGTCCGAATTGGTCCTTAGTATTTTTATTCTGGCTAACGCCAGAAAGATTTTATTCATCTCTGGTGAAGCCCCTCGGACATGAAAGAGTTATAAACTATTCTCTCTAACTCTTTCCTGTCCGAATTGGTCTTTAGTATATGTTATTCTGGCTAACGGCCAGACGATTTTATTCCTCTCTGGGGAAGCCCTCGTACAGGAATGAGTTATAAACTATCTCTCTAACTCTTTCCTGTCCGAATTGGTCCTTTAGTATTTTATTCTGGCTAACGCCAGACGATTTTATTCATCTCTGGGGAAAGCCCTCGGACAGGAATGAGTTATAAACTAACTCTCTAACTCTTTCCTGTCCGAATAGGTCTTTAGGGATTTTATTCTGGCTAACGCCAGAACGATTTTATTCAGTCTCTGGGATAGCCCTCGGACAGAAAAAGAGTTATAAACTATCTCTCAAACTCTTTCCTGTCCGAATTGGTCATTAGTATTTTAATCTGGCTAACGCCAGACGAATCTATTCATCTCTGGGGAAGCCCTCGGACAAGAATGAGTTATAAACTATCTCTCTAAACTCTTTCCTGTCCGAATTGGTCCCTTTTAGTATTTTATTCTGGCTAAACGCCAGACGATTTTTATTGCATCTCTGGGGAAGCCCTCGGACAAGGAATGAGTTATAAACTATCTCTCCTAACTCTTTCCTGTCCGAATTGGTCCCTTTAGTATTTTATTCTGGCTAACGCCAGACGATTTTTATTCATCTCTGGGAAAAAAAAAAACCCTCGGACATGGAATGAGTTTAAAACTATCTCTCAAACTCTTTTCTATCCTGTCCCGTTTGGTTCTTTAGTATTTTATTCTGGCTAACGCCAGACGATTTTATTCATCTCTTGGGGAAGCCCTCGGACAGGAATTAGTTATAAACTATCTCTCTAACTCTTTCCTGTCCGAATTGGTCTTTAGTATTTTATTCTGGCCTAAACGCCAGAGTATATTAGTTCTGGCTAACGCCAGACGATTTTTATTCATCACTGGGGATAGCCCTCGGACAGGAATGAGTTATAAAACTATCTCTCTAACTCTTTCCAGGTCCGAATTGGTCTTTAGAATTTTATTCTGGCTAACGCCAGACGATTTTATTCATCTCTGGGGAAGCCCTCGGACAGGAATGAGTGTATAAACTATCTCTCTAACTCTTTCCTGTCCGAATTGTCCTTTAGTATTTTATTCTGGCTAACGCCAGACGATTTTATTCATCTCTGGGGAAGCCCTCGGACAGGAATGAGTGTATAAACTATCTCTCTAACTCTTTCCTGTCCGAATTGGTCTTTAGTAATTTTATTCCTGCTAATCACCAGAGCGATTTTATTCATTCTCTGGTGAAGCCTACGGACAGGAATGAGTTATAAATTTTTATATAAAATATACTATCTCTCTAACTCTTTCCTGTCCGAATTGGTCTTTAGTATGTTATTCTGGGGCTAACGCCAGACGATTTTATTCATCTCTGGGGAAGCCCTCGGAACAGGAACTGAGTTATACAACTATCTCTCTAACTCTTTCCTGTCCGAATTGGTCCTTAGTATTTTTATTCTGGCTAACGCCAGACGATTTTATTCATCTCTGGGGAAGCCCTCGGACAGGAATGAGTTATAAACTATCTCTCTAACTCTTTCCTGTCCGAATTGGTCTTTAGTATTTTATTCTGGCTAACGCCAGACGATTTTATTCATCTCTGGGGAAGCCCTCGGACAGGAATGAGTTATAAACTATCTCTCTAACTCTTTCCTGTCCGAATTGGTCTTTAGTATTTTATTCTGGCTAACGCCAGACGATTTTATTCATCTCTGGGGAAGCCCTCGGACAGGAATGAGTTATAAACTATCTCTCTAACTCTTTCCTGTCCGAATTGGTCTTTAGTATTTTATTCTGGCTAATTCTGGCTAACGCCAGACGATTTTATTCATCTCTGGGGAAGCCCTCGGACAGGAATGAGTTATAAACTATCTCTCTAACTCTTTCCTGTCCGAATTGGTCTTTAGTATTTTATTCTGGCTAACGCCAGACGATTTTATTCATCTCTGGGGAAGCCCTCGGACAGGAATGAGTTATAAACTATCTCTCTAACTCTTTCCTGTCCGAATTGGTCTTTAGTATTTTATTCTGGCTAACGCCAGACGATTTTATTCATCTCTGGGGAAGCCCTCGGACAGGAATGAGTTATAAACTATCTCTCTAACTCTTTCCTGTCCGAATTGGTCTTTAGTATTTTATTCTGGCTAACGCCAGACGATTTTATTCATCTCTGGGGAAGCCCTCGGACAGGAATGAGTTATAAACTATCTCTCTAACTCTTTCCTGTCCGAATTGGTCTTTAGTATTTTATTCTGGCTAACGCCAGACGATTTTATTCATCTCTGGGGAAGCCCTCGGACAGGAATGAGTTATAAACTATCTCTCTAACTCTTTCCTGTCCGAATTGGTCTTTAGTATTTTATTCTGGCTAACGCCAGACGATTTTATTCATCTCTGGGGAAGCCCTCGGACAGGAATGAGTTATAAACTATCTCTCTAACTCTTTCCTGTCCGAATTGGTCTTTAGTATTTTATTCTGGCTAACGCCAGACGATTTTATTCATCTCTGGGGAAGCCCTCGGACAGGAATGAGTTATAAACTATCTCTCTAACTCTTTCCTGTCCGAATTGGTCTTTAGTATTTTATTCTGGCTAACGCCAGACGATTTTATTCATCTCTGGGGAAGCCCTCGGACAGGAATGAGTTATAAACTATCTCTCTAACTCTTTCCTGTCCGAATTGGTCTTTAGTATTTTATTCTGGCTAACGCCAGACGATTTTATTCATCTCTGGGGAAGCCCTCGGACAGGAATGAGTTATAAACTATCTCTCTAACTCTTTCCTGTCCGAATTGGTCTTTAGTATTTTATTCTGGCTAACGCCAGACGATTTTATTCATCTCTGGGGAAGCCCTCGGACAGGAATGAGTTATAAAACTATCTCTCTAACTCTTTCCTGTCCGAATTGGTCTTTAGTATTTTATTCTGGCTAACGCCAGACGATTTTATTCATCTCTGGGGAAGCCCTCGGACAGGAATGAGTTATAAACTATCTCTCTAACTCTTTCCTGTCCGAATTGGTCTTTAGTATTTTATTCTGGCTAACGCCAGACGATTTTATTCATCTCTGGGGAAGCCCTCGGACAGGAATGAGTTATAAACTATCTCTCTAACTCTTTCCTGTCCGAATTGGTCTTTAGTATTTTATTCTGGCTAACGCCAGACGATTTTATTCATCTCTGGGGAAGCCCTCGGACAGGAATGAGTTATAAACTATCTCTCTAACTCTTTCCTGTCCGAATTGGTCTTTAGTATTTTATTCTGGCTAACGCCAGACGATTTTATTCATCTCTGGGGAAGCCCTCGGACAGGAATGAGTTATAAACTATCTCTCTAACTCTTTCCTGTCCGAATTGGTCTTTAGTATTTTATTCTGGCTAACGCCAGACGATTTTATTCATCTCTGGGGAAGCCCTCGGACAGGAATGAGTTATAAACTATCTCTCTAACTCTTTCCTGTCCGAATTGGTCTTTAGTATTTTATTCTGGCTAACGCCATCCTTTTATTCATCTCTGGGGAAGCCCTCGGACAGGAATGAGTTATAAACTATCTCTCTAACTCTTTCCTGTCCGAATTGGTCTTTAGTATTTTATTCTGGCTAACGCCAGACGATTTTATTCATCTCTGGGGAAGCCCTCGGACAGGAATGAGTTATAAACTATCTCTCTAACTCTTTCCTGTCCGAATTGGTCTTTAGTATTTTATTCTGGCTAACGCCAGACGATTTTATTCATCTCTGGGGAAGCCCTCGGACAGGAATGAGTTATAAACTATCTCTCTAACTCTTTCCTGTCCGAATTGGTCTTTAGTATTTTATTCTGGCTAACGCCAGACGATTTTATTCATCTCTGGGGAAGCCCTCGGACAGGAATGAGTTATAAACTATCTCTCTAACTCTTTCCTGTCCGAATTGGTCTTTAGTATTTTATTCTGGCTAACGCCAGACGATTTTATTCATCTCTGGGGAAGCCCTCGGACAGGAATGAGTTATAAACTATCTCTCTAACTCTTTCCTGTCCGAATTGGTCTTTAGTATTTTATTCTGGCTAACGCCAGACGATTTTATTCATCTCTGGGGAAGCCCTCGGACAGGAATGATGAGTTATAAACTATCTCTCTAACTCTTTCCTGTCCGAATTGGTCTTTAGTATTTTATTCTGGCTAACGCCAGACGATTTTATTCATCTCTGGGGAAGCCCTCGGACAGGAATGAGTTATAAACTATCTCTCTAACTCTTTCCTGTCCGAATTGGTCTTTAGTATTTTATTCTGGCTAACGCCAGACGATTTTATTCATCTCTGGGGAAGCCCTCGGACAGGAATGAGTTATAAACTATCTCTCTAACTCTTTCCTGTCCGAATTGGTCTTTAGTATTTTATTCTGGCTAACGCCAGACGATTTTATTCATCTCTGGGGAAGCCCTCGGACAGGAATGAGTTATAAACTATCTCTCTAACTCTTTCCTGTCCGAATTGGTCTTTAGTATTTTATTCTGGCTAACGCCAGACGATTTTATTCATCTCTGGGGAAGCCCTCGGACAGGAATGAGTTATAAACTATCTCTCTAACTCTTTCCTGTCCGAATTGGTCTTTAGTATTTTATTCTGGCTAACGCCAGACGATTTTATTCATCTCTGGGGAAGCCCTCGGACAGGAATGAGTTATAAACTATCTCTCTAACTCTTTCCTGTCCGAATTGGTCTTTAGTATTTTATTCTGGCTAACGCCAGACGATTTTATTCATCTCTGGGGAAGCCCTCGGACAGGAATGAGTTATAAACTATCTCTCTAACTCTTTCCTGTCCGAATTGGTCTTTAGTATTTTATTCTGGCTAGGCTAACGCCAGACGATTTTATTCATCTCTGGGGAAGCCCTCGGACAGGAATGAGTTATAAACTATCTCTCTAACTCTTTCCTGTCCGAATTGGTCTTTAGTATTTTATTCTGGCTAACGCCAGACGATTTTATTCATCTCTGGGGAAGCCCTCGGACAGGAATGAGTTATAAACTATCTCTCTAACTCTTTCCTGTCCGAATTGGTCTTTAGTATTTTATTCTGGCTAACGCCAGACGATTTTATTCATCTCTGGGGAAGCCCTCGGACAGGAATGAGTTATAAACTATCTCTCTAACTCTTTCCTGTCCGAATTGGTCTTTAGTATTTTATTCTGGCTAACGCCAGACGATTTTATTCATCTCTGGGGAAGCCCTCGGACAGGAATGAGTTATAAACTATCTCTCTAACTCTTTCCTGTCCGAATTGGTCTTTAGTATTTTATTCTGGCTAACGCCAGACGATTTTATTCATCTCTGGGGAAGCCCTCGGACAGGAATGAGTTATAAACTATCTCTCTAACTCTTTCCTGTCCGAATTGGTCTTTAGTATTTTTATTCTGGCTAACGCCAGACGATTTTATTCATCTCTGGGGAAGCCCTCGGACAGGAATGAGTTATAAACTATCTCTCTAACTCTTTCCTGTCCGAATTGGTCTTTAGTATTTTATTCTGGCTAACGCCAGACGATTTTATTCATCTCTGGGGAAGCCCTCGGACAGGAATGAGTTATAAACTATCTCTCTAACTCTTTCCTGTCCGAATTGGTCTTTAGTATTTTATTCTGGCTAACGCCAGACGATTTTATTCATCTCTGGGGAAGCCCTCGGACAGGAATGAGTTATAAACTATCTCTCTAACTCTTTCCTGTCCGAATTGGTCTTTAGTATTTTATTCTGGCTAGGCTAACGCCAGACGATTTTATTCATCTCTGGGGAAGCCCTCGGACAGGAATGAGTTATAAACTATCTCTCTAACTCTTTCCTGTCCGAATTGGTCTTTAGTATTTTATTCTGGCTAAACGCCAGACGATTTTATTCATCTCTGGGGAAGCCCTCGGACAGGAATGAGTTATAAACTATCTCTCTAACTCTTTCCTGTCCGAATTGGTCTTTAGTATTTTATTCTGGCTAACGCCAGACGATTTTATTCATCTCTGGGGAAGCCCTCGGACAGGAATGAGTTATAAACTATCTCTCTAACTCTTTCCTGTCCGAATTGGTCTTTAGTATTTTATTCTGGCTAACGCCAGACGATTTTATTCATCTCTGGGGAAGCCCTCGGACAGGAATGAGTTATAAACTATCTCTCTAACTCTTTCCTGTCCGAATTGGTCTTTAGTATTTTATTCTGGCTAACGCCAGACGATTTTATTCATCTCTGGGGAAGCCCTCGGACAGGAATGAGTTATAAACTATCTCTCTAACTCTTTCCTGTCCGAATTGGTCTTTAGTATTTTATTCTGGCTAACGCCAGACGATTTTATTCATCTCTGGGGAAGCCCTCGGACAGGAATGAGTTATAAACTATCTCTCTAACTCTTTCCTGTCCGAATTGGTCTTTAGTATTTTATTCTGGCTAACGCCAGACGATTTTATTCATCTCTGGGGAAGCCCTCGGACAGGAATGAGTTATAAACTATCTCTCTAACTCTTTCCTGTCCGAATTGGTCTTTAGTATTTTATTCTGGCTAACGCCAGACGATTTTATTCATCTCTGGGGAAGCCCTCGGACAGGAATGAGTTATAAACTATCTCTCTAACTCTTTCCTGTCCGAATTGGTCTTTAGTATTTTATTCTGGCTAACGCCAGACGATTTTATTCATCTCTGGGGAAGCCCTCGGACAGGAATGAGTTATAAACTATCTCTCTAACTCTTTCCTGTCCGAATTGGTCTTTAGTATTTTATTCTGGCTAACGCCAGACGATTTTATTCATCTCTGGGGAAGCCCTCGGACAGGAATGAGTTATAAACTATCTCTCTAACTCTTTCCTGTCCGAATTGGTCTTTAGTATTTTATTCTGGCTAACGCCAGACGATTTTATTCATCTCTGGGGAAGCCCTCGGACAGGAATGAGTTATAAACTATCTCTCTAACTCTTTCCTGTCCGAATTGGTCTTTAGTATTTTATTCTGGCTAACGCCAGACGATTTTATTCATCTCTGGGGAAGCCCTCGGACAGGAATGAGTTATAAACTATCTCTCTAACTCCTTTCCTGTCCGAATTGGTCTTTAGTATTTTATTCTGGCTAACGCCAGACGATTTTATTCATCTCTGGGGAAGCCCTCGGACAGGAATGAGTTATAAACTATCTCTCTAACTCTTTCCTGTCCGAATTGGTCTTTAGTATTTTATTCTGGCTAACGCCAGACGATTTTATTCATCTCTGGGGAAGCCCTCGGACAGGAATGAGTTATAAACTATCTCTCTAACTCTTTCCTGTCCGAATTGGTCTTTAGTATTTTATTCTGGCTAACGCCAGACGATTTTATTCATCTCTGGGGAAGCCCTCGGACAGGAATGAGTTATAAACTATCTCTCTAACTCTTTCCTGTCCGAATTGGTCTTTAGTATTTTATTCTGGCTAACGCCAGACGATTTTATTCATCTCTGGGGAAGCCCTCGGACAGGAATGAGTTATAAACTATCTCTCTAACTCTTTCCTGTCCGAATTGGTCTTTAGTATTTTATTCTGGCTAACGCCAGACGATTTTATTCATCTCTGGGGAAGCCCTCGGACAGGAATGAGTTATAAACTATCTCTCTAACTCTTTCCTGTCCGAATTGGTCTTTAGTATTTTATTCTGGCTAACGCCAGACGATTTTATTCATCTCTGGGGAAGCCCTCGGACAGGAATGAGTTATAAACTATCTCTCTAACTCTTTCCTGTCCGAATTGGTCTTTAGTATTTTATTCTGGCTAACGCCAGACGATTTTATTCATCTCTGGGGAAGCCCTCGGACAGGAATGAGTTATAAACTATCTCTCTAACTCTTTCCTGTCCGAATTGGTCTTTAGTATTTTATTCTGGCTAACGCCAGACGATTTTATTCATCTCTGGGGAAGCCCTCGGACAGGAATGAGTTATAAACTATCTCTCTAACTCTTTCCTGTCCGAATTGGTCTTTAGTATTTTATTCTGGCTAACGCCAGACGATTTTATTCATCTCTGGGGAAGCCCTCGGACAGGAATGAGTTATAAACTATCTCTCTAACTCTTTCCTGTCCGAATTGGTCCTTTAGTATTTTATTCTGGCTAACGCCAGACGATTTTATTCATCTCTGGGGAAGCCCTCGGACAGGAATGAGTTATAAACTATCTCTCTAACTCTTTCCTGTCCGAATTGGTCTTTAGTATTTTATTCTGGCTAACGCCAGACGATTTTATTCATCTCTGGGGAAGCCCTCGGACAGGAATGAGTTATAAACTATCTCTCTAACTCTTTCCTGTCCGAATTGGTCTTTAGTATTTTATTCTGGCTAACGCCAGACGATTTTATTCATCTCTGGGGGAATAGCCCTCGGACAGGAATGAGTTATAAAAAGACTATCTCTCTAACTCATTCCTGTCCTGAATTGGTACTATTTTAGTATACGAAAGACGATTTTATTCATCTCTGGGGAAGCCCTCGGACAGGAATGAGTTATAAACTATCTCTCTAACTCTTTCCTGTCCGAATTGGTCTTTAGTATTTTATTCTGGCTAACGCCAGACGATTTTATTCATCTCTGGGGAAGCCCTCGGACAGGAATGAGTTATAAACTATCTCTCTAACTCTTTCCTGTCCGAATTGGTCTTTAGTATTTTATTCTGGCTAACGCCAGACGATTTTATTCATCTCTGGGGAAGCCCTCGGACAGGAATGAGTTATAAACTATCTCTCTAACTCTTTCCTGTCCGAATTGGTCTTTAGTATTTTATTCTGGCTAACGCCAGACGATTTTATTCATCTCTGGGGAAGCCCTCGGACAGGAATGAGTTATAAACTATCTCTCTAACTCTTTCCTGTCCGAATTGGTCTTTAGTATTTTATTCTGGCTAACGCCAGACGATTTTATTCATCTCTGGGGAAGCCCTCGGACAGGAATGAGTTATAAACTATCTCTCTAACTCTTTCCTGTCCGAATTGGTCTTTAGTATTTTATTCTGGCTAACGCCAGACGATTTTATTCATCTCTGGGGAAGCCCTCGGACAGGAATGAGTTATAAACTATCTCTCTAACTCTTTCCTGTCCGAATTGGTCTTTAGTATTTTATTCTGGCTAACGCCAGACGATTTTATTCATCTCTGGGGAAGCCCTCGGACAGGAATGAGTTATAAACTATCTCTCTAACTCTTTCCTGTCCGAATTGGTCTTTAGTATTTTATTCTGGCTAACGCCAGACGATTTTATTCATCTCTGGGGAAGCCCTCGGACAGGAATGAGTTATAAACTATCTCTCTAACTCTTTCCTGTCCGAATTGGTCTTTAGTATTTTATTCTGGCTAACGCCAGACGATTTTATTCATCTCTGGGGAAGCCCTCGGACAGGAATGAGTTATAAACTATCTCTCTAACTCTTTCCTGTCCGAATTGGTCTTTAGTATTTTATTCTGGCTAACGCCAGACGATTTTATTCATCTCTGGGGAAGCCCTCGGACAGGAATGAGTTATAAACTATCTCTCTAACTCTTTCCTGTCCGAATTGGTCTTTAGTATTTTATTCTATCTGGCTAACGCCAGACGATTTTATTCATCTCTGGGGAAGCCCTCGGACAGGAATGAGTTATAAACTATCTCTCTAACTCTTTCCTGTCCGAATTGGTCTTTAGTATTTTATTCTGGCTAACGCCAGACGATTTTATTCATCTCTGGGGAAGCCCTCGGACAGGAATGAGTTATAAAACTATCTCTCTAACTCTTTCCTGTCCGAATTGGTCTTTAGACGATTTTATTCATCTCTGGGGAAGCCCTCGGACAGGAATGAGTTATAAACTATCTCTCTAACTCTTTCCTGTCCGAATTGGTCTTTAGTATTTTATTCTGGCTAACGCCAGACGATTTTATTCATCTCTGGGGAAGCCCTCGGACAGGAATGAGTTATAAACTATCTCTCTAACTCTTTCCTGTCCGAATTGGGCTTTAGTATTTTATTCTGGCTAACGCCAGACGATTTTATTCATCTCTGGAGAAGCCCTCGGACAGGAATGAGTTATAAACTATCTCTCTAACTCTTTCCTGTCCGAATTGGTCTTTAGTATTTTATTCTGGCTAACGCCAGACGATTTTATTTATCTCTGGAGAAACCCTCGGACAGGAATGAGTTATAAACTATCTCTCTAACTCTTTCCTGTCCGAATTGGTCTTTAGTATTCTGGCTAACGCCAGACGATTTTATTCATCTCTGGGGAAGCCCTCGGACAGGAATGAGTTATAAACTATCTCTCTAACTCTTTCCTGTCCGAATTGGTCTTTAGTATTTTATTCTGGCTAACGCCAGACGATTTTATTCATCTCTGGGGAAGCCCTCGGACAGGAATGAGTTATAAACTATCTCTCTAACTCTTTCCTGTCCGAATTGGTCTTTAGTATTTTATTCTGGCTAACGCCAGACGATTTTATTCATCTCTGGGGAAGCCCTCGGACAGGAATGAGTTATAAACTATCTCTCTAACTCTTTCCTGTCCGAATTGGTCTTTAGTATTTTATTCTGGCTAACGCCAGACGATTTTATTCATCTCTGGGGAAGCCCTCGGACAGGAATGAGTTATAAACTATCTCTCTAACTCTTTCCTGTCCGAATTGGTCTTTAGTATTTTATTCTATCTGGCTAACGCCAGACGATTTTATTCATCTCTGGGGAAGCCCTCGGACAGGAATGAGTTATAAACTATCTCTCTAACTCTTTCCTGTCCGAATTGGTCTTTAGTATTTTATTCTGGCTAACGCCAGACGATTTTATTCATCTCTGGGGAAGCCCTCGGACAGGAATGAGTTATAAACTATCTCTCTAACTCTTTCCTGTCCGAATTGGTCTTTAGTATTTTATTCTGGCTAACGCCAGACGATTTTATTCATCTCTGGGGAAGCCCTCGGACAGGAATGAGTTATAAACTATCTCTCTAACTCTTTCCTGTCCGAATTGGTCTTTAGTATTTTATTCTGGCTAACGCCAGACGATTTTATTCATCTCTGGGGAAGCCCTCGGACAGGAATGAGTTATAAACTATCTCTCTAACTCTTTCCTGTCCGAATTGGTCTTTAGTATTTTATTCTGGCTAACGCCAGACGATTTTATTCATCTCTGGGGAAGCCCTCGGACAGGAATGAGTTATAAACTATCTCTCTAACTCTTTCCTGTCCGAATTGGTCTTTAGTATTTTATTCTGGCTAACGCCAGACGATTTTATTCATCTCTGGGGAAGCCCTCGGACAGGAATGAGTTATAAACTATCTCTCTAACTCTTTCCTGTCCGAATTGGTCTTTAGTATTTTATTCTGGCTAACGCCAGACGATTTTATTCATCTCTGGGGAAGCCCTCGGACAGGAATGAGTTATAAACTATCTCTCTAACTCTTTCCTGTCCGAATTGGTCTTTAGTATTTTATTCTGGCTAACGCCAGACGATTTTATTCATCTCTGGGGAAGCCCTCGGACAGGAATGAGTTATAAACTATCTCTCTAACTCTTTCCTGTCCGAATTGGTCTTTAGTATTTTATTCTGGCTAACGCCAGACGATTTTATTCATCTCTGGGGAAGCCCTCGGACAGGAATGAGTTATAAACTATCTCTCTAACTCTTTCCTGTCCGAATTGGTCTTTAGTATTTTATTCTGGCTAACGCCAGACGATTTTATTCATCTCTGGGGAAGCCCTCGGACAGGAATGAGTTATAAAACTATCTCTCTAACTCTTTCCTGTCCGAATTGGTCTTTAGTATTTTATTCTGGCTAACGCCAGACGATTTTATTCATCTCTGGGGAAGCCCTCGGACAGGAATGAGTTATAAACTATCTCTCTAACTCTTTCCTGTCCGAATTGGTCCTTTAGTATTTTATTCTGGCTAACGCCAGACGATTTTATTCATCTCTGGGGAAGCCCTCGGACAGGAATGAGTTATAAACTATCTCTCTAACTCTTTCCTGTCCGAATTGGTCTTTAGTATTTTATTCTGGCTAACGCCAGACGATTTTATTCATCTCTGGGGAAGCCCTCGGACAGGAATGAGTTATAAACTATCTCTCTAACTCTTTCCTGTCCGAATTGGTCTTTAGTATTTTATTCTGGCTAACGCCAGACGATTTTATTCATCTCTGGGGAAGCCCTCGGACAGGAATGAGTTATAAACTATCTCTCTAACTCTTTCCTGTCCGAATTGGTCTTTAGTATTTTATTCTGGCTAACGCCAGACGATTTTATTCATCTCTGGGGAAGCCCTCGGACAGGAATGAGTTATAAACTATCTCTCTAACTCTTTCCTGTCCGAATTGGTCTTTAGTATTTTATTCTGGCTAACGCCAGACGTTTGTTATTCTATCTCTGGGGTAGCCCTCGGACAGGGAAATGAGTTTATTAAACTATCTCTCTATCATTTTTCCTGTCCGATATAGGTCTTTGAGTATTTTATTATGGTCTAACGCCTAGTAGTTTTTATTCATCTGTGGGGAAGCCCTCGGGTTACACGGGAATGAGTTATAATATTACTATCTCATCTTATTACTCTTTCCTGTCCGAGTTGGTCTGTTAGTATTTTTATTCTGGATTACGCCAGGACGATTTTATTCTTCTCTGGGGGTATTGCCTCCTAGGAACAGGATGAATGAGTGATATTTCTTTCGCTCTTACATCTTGCATCATGTCACGAATTGGTCTTTAGGTATGGGTGTCGGGCTTTCCGACTGTCGATTTGTGTCATCTGTTGGGGGTTGCACTACGGTCTGGTAGGTGGTATATTCGTGCACGCGCGTATGAACACCCCCCACCACAGCACACCCCCAAACCCATCCACCTCCATTATCCCCCCCCCCCTCCCCCTGTAGACATATAGATATATACCCCCTATATTCCAACCCAACCCAGATACCCCTCATCCCAACCACACGTTGGACCCACCCCATCCCCACACCCCATAGAAACCCCCCCCCCCCCCACTCATCATATATCTCCCACCCCACCACCTTTACCGTGTCCGAAATGGTCTTTAGTATTGTATTATGGCTAACGCCAGACGATTTTATTCATCTCTGGGGAAGCCCTCGGACAAAGGAAATGAGTTATAAACTTTCTCTCTATCCTCATACTTTCCTGCGTGACGAATTGGTCTTTAGTATTTTATTCTGGCTAAACGCCCCAGGACATACACATGTCGCGCGTACACGTGATTGCCTCGTGATAGACCCTGGCTAACGCCAGACGATCTTTATTCCTATGGTATCGTGTCTGTCGTCGAAAGCCCTCGGACAGGATTGAGTTATTAAACTATCTCTCTAACTCAGCTTTCAAGTACGAACCGAACCCCCTCTCTCCCCACCCTACTTCCCTGTACATATCCCCCCTTATCCTCCTACACCCTATACCTTCATCATACATACTCACCCAACTATACCCCACAATACCCATCTCCTATTATACCCTTGGTCTTTTGTATTTTATTCTGCATAACGCCAGGACGATGTTTATTCATCTCTGTAGAGTCGTCTCGTCTACTCGGACAGGAATGAGTTATAATACTAGCTCTCTTAAACTCTTTCCTGTCCGAATTGGTCTTTTATGTATTTTATTCTGGATAACGCCCGACGATTTTAGTCATCTCTGGGGAAGCCCTCGGACAGGAAATGAGTTATAAACTATCTACTCTAACTCTTTCCGGTCCGAATTGGTCTTTAGTATTTGTTTATTCTGGCTAACGCCAGACGATTTTATTCATCATCTGGGGAAGCCCTCGGAAGGGAGATGAGTTATATGACCAACTTTCATACTAGAAATGTGTGATCTTACTTTTCTGTCCCGAATTGGTCTTTTAGTATTTTATTCTGGCTATCGCCCTGACGATTGTTACCCCTTCCTCCCTTCCCCCCTCCCCCCCCCCCCTCCCCCCCCCCCCCCTCCCCCCCCCCCCCCCCCCCCCCCGGGAAGCCCTCGGACAGGATTGAGTTTTTAAACTATTCTCTCTAAATCTTTCCTGTCCGAATTGGTCTTTAGTATTTTAGTATGGCTAACGCCAGAGACGAGTGTTTTATTCATCTCTGGGGATAGCCCTCGGTACAGCCCCCGAATGAGTTATAAACGATTCTCTCTAACTCTTTCCTGTCCAGGGAAAATATGTATTTGCGTTCTTTAGGTCGATTTTATATATATCTGCGGGAAGCACCTCGGACAGGAATGAGTTATAAATACCCTATCTCTCATTCTCTTCTCCTGTCCGATATTGGTCTTTAGTATTTTATTCTGGCTTAACGCCCAACGATTGTTTATTCATCTCTGGGGAAGCCCTCGGACATGGGAAGTGAGTTATGAAACTATCTCTCTAACTCTTGCCTGGTCCGAAATTGGTCTTTAGTATTTTATTCTGGCGTAAACGCCAGACGATTTTATTCATCTCTGGGGAAGCCCTCGGACAGGAATGTGTTTTAAAACTATCTCTCTAAACTCTTTCATGTCCAAAATGGTCTTTAGACAGATTTTATTCATCTCTGGGGAAGCCCCACTCGACATGGGATTGAGTTAGTAAACTATCTCTCTAATCTCTTTCCTGTCCGTAATTGGTCTTTAGTATTTTATTTTTCTGGCTAACAGCCAGAACGATTTTTATTCATCGCTGGGGAAGACCTCGGAACAGGAATGAGGTTATAATACTATCTCTCTAACTCTTTCCTGTCCCGATATTGGGTCTTTAGTTATTTTTATTCTGGCCTAACGCCAGTCGATTGGTATTCAGCTCTGGGGATAGCCCTCGGACCAGGACAAGTGTTATAAATACTATCTCTCTAACTCTTTCCTGTCCGAATTGGTCTTTAGTATTTTATTCTGGCTTACGCCAGACGATTTTATTCATCTCTGGGGAAGCCCTCGGACAGGAATGAGTTATAAACTATCTCTCTAACTCTTTCCTGTCCGAATTGGTCTTTAGTATTTTATTTCTGGCTAACGCCAGACGATTTTATTCATCTCTGGGGAAGCCCTCGGACAGGAATGAGTTATAAACTATCTCTCTAACTCTTTCCTGCCAGAATTGGTCTTTAGTATTTTATTCTGGCTAACGCCAGACGATTTTATTCATCTCTGGGGAAGCCCTCGGACAGGAATGAGTTATAAACTATCTCTCTAACTCCTTCCTGTCCGAATTGGTCTTTAGTATTTTATTCTGGCTAACGCCAGACGATTTTATTCTTACTCTGGGGAAGCCCTCGGACAGGAATGAGTTATAAACTATCTCTCTAAACTCTTTCCTGTCCGAATTGGTCTTTAGTATTTTATTCTGGCTAACGCCAGACGATTTTATTCATCTCTGGGGAAGCCCTCGGACAGGAATGAGTTATAAACTATCTCTCTAACTCTTTCCTGTCCGGATTGGTCTTTAGTATTTTATTCTGGCTAACGCCCAGACGATTTTATTCATCTCTGGGGAAGCCCTCGGACAGGAATGAGTTATAAACTATCTCTCTAACTCTTTCCTGTCCGAATTGGTCTTTAGTATTTTATTCTGGCTAACGCCAGACGATTTTATTCATCTCTGGGGAAGCCCTCGGACAGGAATGAGTTATAAACTATCTCTCTAACTCTTTCCTGTCCGAATTGGTCTTTAGTATGTTATTCTGGGCTAACGCCAGACGATTTTATTCATCTCTGGGGAAGCCCTCGGACAGGAATGAGTTATAAACTATCTCTCTAACTCTTTCCTGACCGAATTGGTCTTTAGACGATTTTATTCATCTCTGGGGAAGCCCTCGGACAGGAATGAGTTATAAACTATCTCTCTAACTCTTTCCTGTCCGAATTGGTCTTTAGTATTTTATTCTGGCTAACGCCAGACGATTGTATTCATCTCTGGGGAAGCCCTCGGACAGGAATGAGTTATAAACTATCTCTCTAACTCTTTCCTGTCCGAATTGGTCTTTAGTATTTTATTCTGGCTAACGCCAGACGATTTTATTCATCTCTGGGGAAGCCCTCGGACAGGAATGAGTTATAAACTATCTCTCTAACTCTTTCCTGTCCGAATTGGTCTTTAGTATTTTATTCTGGCTAACGCCAGACGATTTTATTCATCTCTGGGGAAGCCCTCGGACAGGAATGAGTTATAAACTATCTCTCTAACTCTTTCCTGTCCGAATTGGTCTTTAGTATTTTATTCTGGCTAACGCCAGACGATTTTATTCATCTCTGGGGAAGCCCTCGGACAGGAATGAGTTATAAACTATCTCTCTAACTCTTTCCTGTCCGAATTGGTCTTTAGTATTTTATTCTGGCTAACGCCAGACGATTTTATTCATCTCTGGGGAAGCCCTCGGACAGGAATGAGTTATAAACTATCTCTCTAACTCCTTCCTGTCCGAATTGGTCTTTAGTATTTTATTCTGGCTAACGCCAGACGATTTTATTCATCTCTGGGGAAGCCCTCGGACAGGAATGAGTTATAAACTATCTCTCTAACTCTTTCCTGTCCGAATTGGTCTTTAGTATTTTATTCTGGCTAACGCCAGTCGATTTTATTCATCTCTGGGGAAGCCCTCGGACAGGAATGAGTTATAAACTATCTCTCTAACTCTGTCCTGTCCGAATTGGTCTTTTGTATTTTATTCTGGCTAACGCCAGACGATTTTATTCATCTCTGGGGAAGCCCTCGGACAGGAATGAGTTATAAAACTATCTCTCTAACTCTTTCCTGTCCGAATTGGTCTTTAGTATTTTATTCTGGCTAACGCCAGACGATTTTATTCATCTCTGGGGAAGCCCTCGGACAGGAATGAGTTATAAACTATCTCTCCTAACTCTTTCCTGTCCGAATTGGTCTTTAGTATTTTATTCTGGCTAACGCCAGACGATTTTATTCATCTCTGGGGAAGCCCTCGGACAGGAATGTGTTATAAACTATCTCTCTTACTCTTTCCTGTCCGAATTGGTCTTTAGTATTTTATTCTGGCTAACGCCAGACGATTTTATTCATCTCTGGGGAAGCCCTCGGACAGGAATGAGTTATAAACTATCTCTCTAACTCTTTCCTGTCCGAATTGGTCCTTAGTATTTTATTCTGGCTAACGCCAGACGATTTTATTCATCTCTGGGGAAGCCCTCGGACAGGAATGAGTTTTAAACTATCTCTCTAACTCTTTCCTGTCCGAATTGGTCTTTAGTATTTTATTCTGGCTAACGCCAGACGATTTTATTCATCTCTGGGGAAGCCCTCGGACAGGAATGAGTTATAAACTATCTCTCTAACTCTTTCCTGTCCGAAATGGTCTTTAGACGAATTTTATTCATCTCTGGGGAAGCCCATCGGACAGGAATGAGTTATAAACTATCTCTCTAACTCTTTCCTGGCCGAATTGGTCTTTAGTATTTTATTCTGGCTAACGCCAGACGATTTTATTCTGGCTAACGCCAGACGATTTTATTCATCTCTGGGGAAGCCCTCGGACAGGAATGAGTTATAAACTATCTCTCTAACTCTTTCCGGTCCGAATTGGGTCTTTAGTATTTTATTCTGGCTAACGCAGACGATTTTATTCATCTCTGGGGAAGCCCTCGGACAGGAATGAGTTATAAACTATCTCTCTAACTCTTTCCTGTCCGAATTGGTCTTTAGTATTTTATTCTGGCTAACGCCAGACGATTTTATTCATCTCTGGGGAAGCCCTCGGACAGGAATGAGTTATAAACTATCTCTCTAACTCTTTCCTGTCCGAATTGGTCTTTAGTATTTTATTCTGGCTAACGCCAGACGATTTTATTCATCTCTGGGGAAGCCCTCGGACAGGAATGAGTTATAACTTATCTCTCTAACTCTTTCCTGTCCGAATTGGTCTTTAGTATTTTATTATGGCTAACGCCAGACGATTTTATTCATCTCTGGGGAAGCCCTCGGACAGGAATGAGTTATAAACTATCTCTCTAACTCTTTCCTGTCCGAATTGGTCTTTAGTATTTTTATTCTGGCTAACGCCAGACGATTTTATTCATCTCTGGGGAAGCCCTCGGACAGGAATGAGTTATAAACTATCTCTCTAACTCTTTCCTGTCCGATTTGGTCCTTAGTATTTTATTCTGGCTATCGCCAGCGATTTTATTCATCTCTGGGGAAGCCCTCGGACAGGAATGAGTTATAAACTATCTCTCTAACTCTTTCCTGTCCGAATTGGTCTTTAGTATTTTATTCTGGCTAACGCCAGACGATTTTATTCATCTCTGGGGAAGCCCTCGGACAGGAATGAGTTATAAACTATCTCTCTAACTCTTTCCTGTCCGAATTGGTCTTTAGACGATTTTATTCATCTCTGGGGAAGCCCTCGGACAGGTAATGAGTTATAAACTATCTCTCTAACTCTTTCCTGTCCGAATTGGTCTTTAGTATTTTATTCTGGCTAACGCCAGACGATTTTATTCTGGCTAACGCCAGTCGATTTTATTCATCTCTGGGGAAGCCCTCGGACAGAAATGAGTTATATACTATCTCTCTAACTCTTTCCTGTCCGAATTGGTCTTTAGTATTTTATTCTGGCTAACGCCAGACGATTTTATTCATCTCTGGGGAAGCCCTCGGACAGGAATGAGTTATAAACTATCTCTCTAACTCTTTTCCTGTCCGAATTGGTCTTTAGTATTTTATTCTGGCTAACGCCAGACGATTTTATTCATCTCTGGGAAGCCCTCGGACAGGAATGAGTTATAAACTATCTCTCTAACGCTTTCCTGTCCGAATTGGTCTTTAGTATTTTATTCTGGCTAACGCCAGACGATTTTATTCATCTCTGGGGAAGCCCTCGGACAGGAATGAGTTATAAACTATCTCTCTAACTCTTTCCTGTCCGAATTGGTCTTTAGTATTTTATTCTGGCTAACGCCAGACGATTTTATTCATCTCTGGGGAAGCCCTCGGACAGGAATGAGTTATAAACTATCTCTCTAACTCTTTCCTGTCCGAATTGGTCTTTAGTATTTTATTCTGGCTAACGCCAGACGATTTTATTCATCTCTGGGGAAGCCCTCGGACAGGAATGAGTTATAAACTATCTCTCTAACTCTTTCCTGTCCGAATTGGTCTTTAGTATTTTATTCTGGCTAACGCCAGACGATTTTATTCTTCTCTGGGGAAGCCCTCGGACAGGAATGAGTTATAAACTATCTCTCTAACTCTTTCCTGTCCGAATTGGTCTTTAGTATTTTATTCTGGCTAACGCCAGACGATTTTATTCATCTCTGGGGAAGCCCTCGGACAGGAATGAGTTATAAACTATCTCTCTAACTCTTTCCTGTCCGAATTGGTCTTTAGTATTTTATTCTGGCTAACGCCAGACGATTTTATTCATCTCTGGGGAAGCCCTCGGACAGGAATGAGTTATAAACTATCTCTCTAACTCTTTCCTGTCCGAATTGGTCTTTAGTATTTTTTTCTGGCTAAAGCCAGACGATTTTATTCATCTCTGGGGAAGCCCTCGGACAGGAATGAGTTATAAACTATCTCTCTAACTTCTTTCCTGTCCGAATTGGTCTTTAGTATTTTATTCTGGCTAACGCCAGACGATTTTATTCATCTCTGGGGAAGCCCTCGGACAGGAATGAGTTATAAACTATCTCTCTAACTCTTTCCTGTCCGAATTGGTCTTTAGTATTTTATTCTGGCTAACGCCAGACGATTTTATTCTGGCTAACGCCAGACGATTTTATTCATCTCTGGGGAAGCCCTCGGACAGGAATGAGTTATAAACTATCTCTCTAACTCTTTCCTGTCCGAATTGGTCTTTAGTATTTTATTCTGGCTAACGCCAGAACGATTTTTATTCATCTCTGGGGAAGCCCTCGGACAGGAATGAGTTATAAACTATCTCTCTAACTCTTTCCTGTCCGAATTGGTCTTTAGTATTTTATTCTGGCTAACGCCAGACGATTTTATTCATCTCTGGGGAAGCCCTCGGACAGGAATGAGTTATAAACTATCTCTCTAACTCTTTCCTGTCCGAATTGGTCTTTAGTATTTTATTCTGGCTAACGCCAGACGATTTTATTCATCTCTGGGGTAGCCCTCGGACAGGAATGAGTTATAAACTATCTCTCTAACTCTTTCCTGTCCGAATTGGTCTTTATGTATTTTATTCTGGCTAACGCCAGACGGATTTTATTTCATCTCTGGGGAAGCCCTCGGACAGGAATGAGTTATAAACTATCTCTCTAACTCTTTCCTGTCCGAATTGGTCTTTAGTATTTTTATTCTGGCTAACGCCAGACGATTTTATTCACCTCTGGGGAAGCCCTCGGACAGGAATGAGTTATAAATTATCTCTCTAACTCTTTCCTGTCCGAATTGGTCTTTAGTATTTTATTCTAGCCAACGCCAGACGATTTTATTCATCTCTGGGAAGCCCTCGGACAGGAATGAGTTATAAATTATCTCCCTAAATCTTTCCTGTCCGAATTGGTCTTTAGTATTTTATTCTGGCCAACGCCAGACGATTTTATTCATCTCTGGGGTAGCCCTCAGAACAGGAATGAGTTATAAACTATCTCTCTAACTCTTTCCTGTCCGAATTGGTCTTTAGTATTTTATTCTGGCTAACGCCAGACGATTTTATTCATCTCTGGGGAAGCCCTCGGACAGGAATGAGTTATAAACTATCTCTCTAACTCTTTCCTGTCCGAATTGGTCTTTAGACGATTTTATTCATCTCTGGGGAAGCCCTCGGACAGGAATGAGTTATAAACTATCTCTCTAACTCTTTCCTGTCCGAATTGGTCTTTAGTATTTTATTCTGGCTAACGCCAGACGATTTTATTCATCTCTGGGGAAGCCCTCGGACAGGAATGAGTTATAAACTATCTCTCTAACTCTTTCCTGTCCGAATTGGTCCTTAGTATTTTATTCTGGCTAACGCCAGAGTATTTTATTCTGGCTAACGCCAGACGATTTTATTCATCTCTGGGGAAGCCCTCGGACAGGAATGAGTTATAAACTATCTCTCTAACTCTTTCCTGTCCGAATTGGTCTTTAGTATTTTATTCTGGCTAACGCCAGACGATTTTATTTCATCTCTGGGGAAGCCCTCGGACAGGATTGAGTTATAAACTATCTCTCTAACTCTTTCCTGTCCGAATTGGTCCTTAGTATTTTATTCTGGCTAACGCCAGACGATTTTATTCATCTCTGGGGAAGCCCTCGGACAGGAATGAGTTGATAAACTATCTCTCTAACTCTTTCCTGTCCGAATTGGTCTTTAGTATTTTATTCTGGCTAACGCCAGACGATTTTATTCATCTCTGGGGAAGCCCTCGGACAGGGAATGAGTTATAAACTATCTCTCTAACATCTTTCCTGTCCGAATTGGTCTTTAGTATTTTATTCTGGCTAACGCCAGACGATTTTATTCATCTCTGGGGAAGCCCTCGGACAGGAATGAGTTATTAAACTATCTCTCTAACTCTTTCCTGTCCGAATTGGTCTTTAGTATTTTATTCTGGCTAACGCCAGACGATTTTATTCTGGCTAACGCCAGACGATTTTATTCATCTCTGGGGAAGCCCTCGGACAGGAATGAGTTATAAACTATCTCTCTAAACTTTTTCCTGTCCGAATTGGTCTTTAGTATTTTATTCTGGCTAACGCCAGACGATTTTATTCATCTCTGGGGAAGCCCTCGGTCAGGAATGAGTTATAAACTATCTCTCTAACTCTTTCCTGTCCGAATTGGTCTTTAGTATTTTATTTCTGGCTAACGCCAGACGATTTTATTCATCTCTGGGGAAGCCCTCGGACAGGAATGAGTTATAAACTATCTCTCTAACTCTTTCCTGTCCGAATTGGTCTTTAGTATTTTATTCTGGCTAACGCCAGACGATTTTATTCATCTCTGGGGGAAGCCCTCGGACAGGAATGAGTTATAAACTATCTCTCTAACTCTTTCCTGTCCGAATTGGTCTTTTGTATTTTATTCTGGCTAACGCCAGACGATTTTATTCATCTCTGGGGAAGCCCTCGGACAGGAATGAGTTATAAATCTATCTCTCTAACTCTTTCCTGTCCGAATTGGTCTTTAGTATTTTATTCTGGCTAACGCCAGACGATTTTATTCATCTCTGGGGAAGCCCTCGGACAGGAATGAGTTATAAACTATCTCTCTAACTCTTTCCTGTCCGAATTGGTCTTTAGTATTTTATTCTGGCTAACGCCAGACGATTTTATTCACCTCTGGGGAAGCCCTCGGACAGGAATGAGTTATAAACTATCTCTCTAACTCTTTCCTGTACGAATTGGTCTTTAGTATTTTATTCTGGCTAACGCCAGACGATTTTATTCACCTCTGGGGAAGCCCTCGGACAGGAATGAGTTATAAAACTATCTCTCTAACTCTTTCCTGTCCGAATTGGTCTTTAGTATTTTTATTCTGGCTAACGCCAGACCATTTTATTCATCTCTGGGAAAGCCCTCGGACAGGAATGAGTTATAAACTATCTCTCTAACTCTTTCCTGTCCGGAATTGGTCTTTAGTATTTTATTCTGGCTAACGCCAGACGATTTTATTCA
>JAWNZC010000202.1:0-105433 GCA_035771165.1 Paragorgia papillata | reverse complement strand
TAATTAATATAAACAAAATACAAGAAGAGCTACAATCCTGGTCAAAATCACTGGGAAACCTTGCCTTAAATCACATCTGATATCAAATTTCCTTCTAAAAATCATTCCCCCCGCTCCCCCCATTCAATGTTGATAAACATTTGCGCTGAACATACTTTGCATTTAATTTTCTAACCAACATTGAACGGGGGTAGTGGGGGCGATGTAATTTTAACATAATCTTAGGAATTGATGCGCTTAAGTTCGTTTTACGCGACTGTCCGAGTTAATTTTGGCCAGGATTGTGGACTTCGATTTTTCTTCGGCACTCATCGGATTATTACTCCACGAAAATTGCTGGTCACAAATGCAATCCTAAAGAGGCGTGGAAAACTATAAACAATGTATTAGGTAGACAAAGCAAACCAACAGTGGTAAATGAGTTAAAACTAGGTGAAAATATCTTGACAAATGCCTTGCAGAGGGCTTTAATGATTATTTTTCAAATATTGGCCCTAATCTAGCTAGCAAAATTGACATTTCAAATTTCAACTTTGAAACATATGTCGAGAATGCTAAATCAGAATTCACTGCATTCCAGCCGGTCACTGTCAGGAATGTCTACCATCTGTTGCATGGTCTTTCTAGCAATAAGGCCACAGGCGTTGATAAGATTTCTTGTAAAATTATTAAATTAGCTGCACCTGCAATATCAGATTCATTTCATTCAGGCAATTACTTTATCCTTTTTCCCTGATGAATGGAAAATGGCTAGAGTAATACCTCTCTATAAAAATGGTCAACGAAACGTGCCAGGAAACTACAGACCAATTTCAGTTTTCCCAGCCATTAGCAAAATTATGGAACGAATTCTGTATGATCAACTGTATAATTATTTAACCAAATTTGGACTTCTAAGTGATTGTCAATTTGGTTTTCGAAAATTTCACTCTACAGCTACAGCTACAGCATTACTCGACTGTACAAATGACTGGTATATGAATTTAGACCGGAAAATGTTTAACTTTGTTAAACTTTTAACTTGATGTTACTTCAAAATGAACACAAAGATAAGCCTCAGGATGAGATAGTGCGACGTCTTGCTGCCAGGGTGATTTGGAGACACTTACCGCACTAAAAATCTCTCTGGTAGATGAAGCTTGCAATGCAATTCCTGACTTCGCAGGCGGCAAACTTTATACTCGAAGGACACCGAACATACTCTTGAGGAGAGACTTGCTGTTGACATTACTGAACTGTTTCTATCTCTCGACACTGGTGTTGTCACGTCTGAAATTAAGGCCATGTTTAACGAACGGGGGCACGACAGTCAATCAGCTAATAACGAAAGTCTGATTAAGATTTGTGATGAATCCACATTGTCTAATTCACGCGATGAAGGAAACAGCAATAAGACTGGTTCAGGACATAAGAATTGCCATGTAGAATTTGTAGCCATACAAACAGACTTATTTTTATTTAAAGAATTAGTCAGGGCCGACATTTCTAGATTAGAGAAAGAACTAAATGATCAGGAGAAATTAATCTCCAAACAAAACCAACAGATCTCCTATTTATTTGAAGAAAATGTAAATCTTCAAAAAGATCTTAATGCGGTTCGTCAATCATCTACCAGTTATAGTTGTGACTTCGTGAAGCCTAGCGCGGCTTCCTCGTCAAATTTATTGACTCCTAAAGGGAAAAGAAATACAATTGGTGATACCAATTTCAGGTCTGAAACATCGAGATGCCATTCTTCTGTATCAACTGAATGTGAAGAAATATCTGAACAAGTGTTAAATCTTTCTCAATGCCAAGTGCCTGCAGATGATGCATCTGATAGAGTTTCTCAAAACGGCTTGGAGAACCATCCGTGTGGGTCGAATACAATTTTAACCAACAACTTAGAAAAAGAACGAGATGGAAGCACTGTACAGCGAGAAAGTAGAAGAATGAAATAGACCATCCCGTAGTTGTTATCTTTATCACACGTCCACCGCAACAACGACAACGGCCGCCACCGCCACCGCCACCGCAACCGCAACAACCACCACAACAACCACCGCAACAACCACCGCAACAACCACCGCAACGGCAACAACAACAACAACCGCAACAAAACAACAACAACAACAACAACAACCGCAACAACAACAACAACAACCGCAACAACAACCGCAACAACAACCGCAACAACAACAACCGCAACAGCAACAACAACAACAACAGCAACAACAACCGCAACAGCAACAACAACAACAACCGCAACAACAACCGCAACAACAACCGCAACAGCAACAACCGCAACAGCAACAACAACCGCAACAGCAACAACAACCGCAACAACAACAACAACAACAACCGCAACAACAACCGCAACAACAACAACCGCAACAGCAACAACAACAACCGCAACAGCAACAACAACAACCGCAACAGCAACAACAACCGTAACCGCAACAGGAACAACAACCGCAACAGGAACAACAACCGCAACAGCAACAACAACCGCAACAGCAACAACAACAACCGCAACAACAACCGCAACAACAACCGCAACAACAACAACCGCAACAACAACCGCAACAGCAACAGCAACAACAACAACCGCAACAACAACAGCAACAGCAACAGCAACAACAACCGCAACAGCAACAACAACCGCAACAGCAACAACAACCGCAACAGCAACAACAACCGCAACAACAACAACAACAACCGCAACAGCAACAACAACAAGCGCAACAACAACAACCGCAACAACAGCAACAGCAACAACAACAAGCGCAACAACAACAACCGCAACAACAACAACAACAACAACCGCAACAACAACTGCAACAACAACCGCAACAACAACCGCAACAGCAACAACAACCGCAACAGCAACAACAACCGCAACAACAACAACAACCGCAACAACAACAACAGCAACAACAACAACCGCAACAACAACAACCGCAACAACAACAACCGCAACAACAACAACAACAACAACCGCAACAACAACAACAACCGCAACAGCAACAACAACCGCAACAGCAACAACAACAGCAACTGCAACAGCAACAACAACCGCAACAGCAACAACAACCGCAACAGCAACAACAACCGCAACAGCAACAACAACCGCAACAGCAACAACAACCGCAACAGCAACAACAACCGCAACAGCAACAACAACCGCAACAGCAACAACAACCGCAACAGCAACAACAACTGCAACAGCAACAACAACCGCAACAGTAACAACAACCGCAACAACTACCGCAACAACCGCAACAACTACCGCAACAACCGCAACAACAACCGCAACAACCGCAACAACAACCGCAACAACTACCGCAACAACTACCGCAACAACCGCAACAAAAACCGCAACAACAACCGCAACAGCAACAACAACCGCAACAGCAACAACAACAACAACCGCAACAGCAACAACAACAGCAACCGCAACAGCAACAACAACCGCAACAGCAACAACAACCGCAACAGCAACAACAACCGCAACAGCAACAACAACCGCAACAGCAACAACAACCGCAACAGCAACAACAACCGCAACAGCAACAACAACCGCAACAGCAACAACAACCGCAACAGCAACAACAACCGCAACAGCAACAACAACCGCAACAGCAACAACAACCGCAACAGCAACAACAACCGCAACAGTAACAACAACCGCAACAACTACCGCAACAACCGCAACAACTACCGCAACAACCGCAACAACTACCGCAACAACTGCAACAACAACCGCAACAACCGCAACAACAACCGCAACAACTACCGCAACAACTACCGCAACAACTACCGCAACAACCGCAACAAAAACCGCAACAACAACCGCAACAACCGCAACAACAACCGCAACAACCGCAACAACAACCGCAACAACAACAACAACCGCAACAACAACCGCAACAACAACCGCAACAACCGCAACAACAACCGCAACAACAACCGCAACAGCAACAACTACCGCAACAGCAACAACAACAACCGCAACAGCAACAACAACCGCAACAACAACAACAACAACAACAACCGCAACAGCAACAACAACCGCAACAGCAACAACAACCGCAACAACTACCGCAACAACTACCGCAACAACAACCGCAACAACAACAACAACAACAACAACAACAACAACAACAACAACAACAACCGCAACAACAACCGCGACAACCGCAACAACAACTGCGACAACCGCGACGACAACCGGGACGACAACCGGGACAACCGCGACGACAACCGGGACGACAACCGCCGCGGCGGCGGCGGCGACGGCGGCGACGACGACGACGACGACGGCGACGACGACGACGACGACGACGACGACGGCGACGACGACGACGACGACGACGGCGACGACGACGACGACGAATATGTATCAAATCTTAAACTGAAATCTTTATTAGTATTGAAAACATAGCCATAAACATAAATCTTAAACTGAAATCTTTATTAGTATTGAAAACATAGCCATAAACATAAACATAACATAACAAGTAAAATTGGACAGATACTTCGCTGGGATACACGGGACAGATACTTTAGTCCCACATTTCATACTTTAGTCCCACATTTCACTACAGTTTAAACATTGGCAATGTTCTGGTGCAGGAAGTTCAGTACTTAATCCAACGCAATCCATGTAGCCATGATGAACAGCCATCGCAGCAAATTTATAAAAGCAATCCTTTTGGATATGGAATGCTGCTATTTGTCAAATCCTCTACCCTTGCCCCCCCCCCCCCCCCCCGCAGGGTTTACATTGATAGGTGCATAATGCAAGATAATTAAATGTCCCAAGTACTTCATCACAAGCAGATATCACAGGCAGTATAGTCATAGTCGCTGATGAGGTAGAACAGTTAAAGAAAGAGGTAATAGACTTAAAACATATACAGGAACAATTTGAAATTAAAATTGCACAAGCTGAAGTTAGCCTTCGTGCTGCAAGACAAACCATTTGTACCCTTTGTCGTGCTGTCTCGGATGGAAACAGAATATGAAAGGACTTTATTACATGGAGCTCACTTGCAAAATGACATCACTGGAAAATGGGAACTACGACACTACATCCATCTCCTCTTTGGACATGTTAACTCTGAACAGTTTAACATACTTTAAAACGTTCTCTATACTTTAAATGTTCTCTATTATGAGTTCTAAATATAAACCAAAGAAACAGAGAGAAAAGTTATTTTAAGTTATGTCGGTTATAGTCACCGATTAAACACTGTGACCATATTGAGCTGGAGGATTCCTTATTCGCCTTGATCGGTGGCATCCCTGAGAAGGTTGTGAACAGTTAGCTTTCGAGCCTGGTGAGCTTCTAAATTCAGTGTCATCATCATCATCTTCTTCCAGGCTCTGGAAGGGGTCTTGCGTGCGTTCTTGTGATGGAATCTTTTTGAACAATGACGAGTTTCTTGTGATGTATTTGGAACCATCCTTTGCGGTAATCATCGATCCTTTCTTTGCTACCACGACCAAAGGTCTTGAGTTATATGGGGTGTCCAATTTATTCTTTCGACGCTGCCTTTGTAGGACACTGTCACCAACCTCGAATGGACATTCTTTAGATTTCACATGGCGGTCTGCGTAAGATTGCTACTTAAACCATGAAGGAAGTGCTCCGGTAAGTACATATAAACACACGCTCAGATTCTTGTTTCCATACTTGTTTACTTTATTATCTCAAATTAATTTGTTATGCCTTGATACAGAAAAAAACTCTGATTACATGCAAGAAAATAGTTTAAACTCTGCATGCATGACTCTGTTTTGGTTGATATTTTTGCCAGGCCATGGAAGCTGCTGGTGTAATGACCATTTACGGCCGCACCCCAGAAGGGATACGGTACATACCGTTTGTTGGGGACGGTGACAGTAAAGCCTATTCTCAAGTAACAAAAGCTGCTCCATACAGGCCAGCTGTCTATATTCCTAAAGAAGATTGTATCGCCCGTCACTAAGCGCATGGGATCTAATCTCCGCAAAAAGATACAAGAAAACAAAGGTATATAATATATTGATCTCAACACCCAACAATAATATTTGGTATGACGGAAATAACGACACAGTACAGGCAGCGAATTATCTAAAGTCAAGGGAAATTAATGGGTAATTGTGTTTATTTATTACTATTTTTAAATATGTAACTGCAGATCGTGATGGCGGTAAATCTACACTAAACGGTGCTGAGCTATTTACAGTATATTTCGATCTGGGTTAATATTCCGCTGTCTCGATTAAGACAAACTGATTATAAACGATTTATATGATTTATTACTCGGGCTACCTATGGTAAGGCCGAGTCTAGGTTTCGGCTCCGTTATTTTGTCTATGTTTCGAATTGGCAATCATTACGTCATCCCATCAGGCCTTGCGCGGCAGATGATGCGTACTAAATGCTAATCTTCATGTTTTGTTTCTTCGCTTTCCTGAATCTGATGTCTGATCAAGTTGTTTGGACGTGTTCAGTGTGTTCACAAACATACTTATTGTTCAGTAATGTCGCTGGCAGGTATCTTGATCTTATACACGCTTACAAGCGCTGACTATTTACATCATGGCCAGAAATGACGGACATTTTCATTTGCGCGTGCGCAAAAAATACCGTTCAAAATGGCTACTAAATTGCTATGTTTAATGTTAGGGAAATTTGCATATTCAAACATAGGTTGATAACAATGCTTACTGGGCTATTTGCCGAAATGGAACTGGCATGTGGTCATTCAAAGCTATTCGCTTAACAAAACAAAAGGGCAATAAGTATTATACTCGCTCTGCTTTTCGCAAATAAATACTCAAGTTTACCTTATATTGTTATTGGAAACGCAAGATGCTCCAGAAGGCTAACCTTTAACCATTAAATCCATATTCCATAGACAATCGGCAGTTGCCGAAATTGTTTTGCTTGAACGAGTAATTTCTCTCGTTGTTCCGCCATCTTAGAACTTCGTACGTGAAACAGCAGCTCTGCTTTTCCGATTTATAAATTATTACACGGCGAACGAAAGAGAAACAGCCATATATATTTACAGCCAAACAAGGAATTTTCCCGTGCCAGTAAAACACAAAATATAGCTTGAAATATGCCATGTTTGGTACCAAAATATACAGCGAAGAAAGGTCTTTCTCAAACTGCAGTTGTTGCCTAGCAACGTCCTGAGTCCACGGCGTAATTGACCAGCAAATACCCAGACGTGACATGCTCAATGGCCGAGACCCCCTGCGGCAGTGAGAGATACGAGACGTGAGAATGAAAATGCACTGCTAAAATGTCAAATATTTTGCCAGAGAAAATACTTAAAAGTCTCAACTTTGAACGTTTTAAGAGCTGTATTCGTGTAGATAACGAACACTGCTTAGAATATATTCGCCGCCAAAGCGTTGCAGACAAGAAGGTAATCCTAACAGCCCACTTGCCTTACGAGTGTGTTCGTGTTTGGAGTTGTGCTCGAGAGGAAGCTTTGGCGAATCAAATTCCATGCAGCTATATCAACATTTTTAACGCTTTTCTTTATGAAATAACTGGCTTTAAAGTTAAGAACGATGCCCAACGCCTTGAACAACGATTAAGGAAGGTTGCAAGTGAGACAAAGGCAAAGGTTATTGGCAAGAATGGAAAAGCCTATCGTACGCTTTGTCAGAAAGAAGTTAAAGTGGCCCTGCAGATGGAAGAGTTAGAGACTTTGTCAGAAGTTGATTCCAAGCTAAGTGAGCAGAAATCTGTAAATGATCAGCTTCAAAAAGAGAAATATACTCTGCAAGAACGCTATGACTCATTAGTCAAGGATATGGGTGAAGCTCAGGAAGCTGAGAGAACTGTCACGGAAAAAGTTGGGACTGAAATTCAAGACCTTAAAGAACAGAATCTAAACCTACAAAATTATATACAGGGACTTGGGCAAGACCTGGACTTTCGGAATAAAGGTTACAAAAACCTTTCGGACATTGGTGAGCGCCAGAGGCGAAGGAAGATGAATGATCTCAAGACAAATGTGGAGAAAGCCTTGTGGTTTGCAAAAACATTTGGCTTGGAATTACAATCTGCTAATTTCAAGGATGAGCTTGGTGCAAATCACACATTTTCGTACTGTGAAAAAGTCAAAAAATCTTATAAAGATTTAGCTGAAGAAGATCAGCAGAATGTGTTATTTATTCTTGATAAATTTTGCATTGGTGATGAAGCTTATCATGAGCTGTCAATGACTGATGGGAATGACGAGTTGCCAAGATCATACCTAATCAAGCAGTGCAAAGATGAGCTAAATAAGCTATGCCACATCACTCGAACACCAAGATCAGCACAAGGTGCGCAGCTTGATTTCCTAACAGAATTGGAATCAGTTGTTCAAAAGCAGGTATGTCTTTAACATATGGTCATATTTACATGATCCCATGATAACAACCATTCCCAAGGGATTAAAAGAACAAAGCGATTTTTGCCATGTTGGATGAAATTTGAATTGCAAACAAGGAAAATCCTTTGTCAAGTTCATCCAACATGGCAACAATGATATAACATGTAAACCACCTATTGTATTGTAACATAAAGTTTACCCGAGTGGGATATGAACTCACATATTCAGCGTACTGACCTGATACTCTACCAGTTAAGCTATTTAAGCTTTGGTAACAAATACTATTTTATCTTTAATATAGATCAATCAAAACATTCTTGATACTTCTGATCCGCAACTGAAAATTCATGTCAAGTTGACAAACTTTGTGGTTATTTCCTTCTCGGTATTGAACAGCCAAAAAGATGTTATGTCATCCAAAGGTATACCATAGTATTTCTCATTGAAAATGGAATAAAGCAAAAATGCATGCTTCGTCAAATACAATCAAATACAGTACCTAATAATAAGGAAGTTAACCCACTAAGGGGCAATGGCTCTTCTTAATCATTTTACCAAAGGGAGACAACTGGTTCTCAACTGGTAACCAGCCTGTCTACTTTATCATTCTACTGTTTCTAACACAAAGATTTTACTTGTCAAAGGGAGATGACTGGTCCTTACTGGGTTAAACCATTAATGTCCAACACTTTCCCCTTGACGAGTAAAATCATTTGGCGTTAGACACAGTAAAATAAGAAAGTGGGGTGCATTAGGGCGCATTGCCGCTTAATGGGTTAATATTAAATACAATGTATGCAGTAACACAGTACCTAATTATTTTTAATAATTGTTTTATGTTAATTAGGTAATCACACAGTTGCCATTATTAAAGGGCATGAGTCTTATGAATTACTGGAGAAATCGTGTTCAAAGATATTTAACCAAGTCAATAGTCTCGTTAAAGACAAGGAAATAACTGTGAATAACATGAAGATACCTGTTGAAGTATATCTAGGAGGTGATTATAAGGTAAATTTAATGAAAGGCATAACAATTCATTCACACAATATTTTAAATGGAATAATTGGTAAATATTAATAAAGTAATATTGGTTTTCTCTATTGTTTTTGTTATGGTGTAGTTTCTCCTGCTAATTCTGGGGATGAAGTCAGCAACATCTGATCATGCCTGCATCTGGTGCATCATTCATAAGTTGCAAAGGTAAGAATGCAAAAGCCAACAAAAATATTAAGTGATGTGGTTGCCATGTTTAAATTTTGTAGAACCCTTGAATCTCTAATGCACAAGTTAATAATTTAACCCATTAAGGACCAGTTGTCTCCCTTTGATGAACAAAACCGCTAGGCGTTAGACATATAGTAAAATAATAGAGGGGTGCATTGCCTCTTAATAGGTTAATAGACAATTGGCAAGTCCTGCACAGTCCAGTCTGAGCTGTACTGTCCATTCCAATCTGGACTGGAGCTGGTAGATAAGTCTGGCCTGCTCGATGTACTGTTACTTTGTGTTCCTTGCTGGTGCAACTAACCCTTTTGCCTTATTTGTTATTAAAATTAACAGGTATGATATGTCCAAGCCCATGGAGTTCTACTGGGGAGACATGGCTAGAACTTTAGACCACATGAAGGAGTGTGCTAAAAGTAATAAATTCTCTTGCCAGCATGAGCCACTGATTGACATTACACTGCAAAATGTTGTTTTGGACGAGCTTCATTTGATGTTGCGTGTTACAGGTCAGTGCACTCGCTATTTTTGAATTATTACAAACAGTATCATTAAGATATAATCCGCCAATTAGTGATTATTTTCAGCCAATTATCACTGTTGATTAATTGGCTTTGCCAGCTATTTTCCTGCCAATTTCTCAGGTTAAATACTATTATCTTCTAGATAAGTTGCTTAAAAACCTAGTGACAGATGCCATTGAATGGGACAAAAAGGAGAATCTAAACAAAGCTCCATCACAAATAACAGACTACCACTTGCAAAGTCTTGTGAAGTGCATTTCAAGTTGTGGTGTGTCGTTTAGTGTGTGGGAGAAGACAGATGCCGATGGAAGAGGAAGTGGCATTCACGACTTCACAAGTTTGATGGGGTCAGACAAGAAATTACTTCTGAAATCTTTGCCACAGAAATTGCCTGGAGTTGTCAGACCAGGAACAAGTGACACGGTTGTCAAGATCTGGAAGGTATGTATTACTGTAATGTCTAGCAGGTCCTTCCCTTGGCAATTCATTTAAATGTTAATCTGATGGGCTGCAAGGGTCCTACCTACTTCTAGCATATTCTGCCTGCCTCTACTTTAGCATATTCTACCCCTCTCCAGTTTAGATGTCCTAGTTAGTTAAAATATTAAGTTGAACATTATTTTTGATTTTTGTCCAGGATTTTGATTCACTATACCAATTACTAAGATGTCCAAGGCCTACTGATGACCAGATTATGGACTACTTTACCAAGGTAAGAAACCTAAGGGAATGCCCTAATCTAAGTGACAATCATCCTTCAACTAATCATTCTTAATGCCAATAAATCACTAGAGAGTGTTTTGGTTGTTCTAATTGACCCGTTCATTCCTAATTTACTGTATCTCTCCCATTGATGAGTAAAATCGTCTGGTGTTAGCCAGAGTAAAATAAGAAAAGTCGACAAATGTTGTGTTCAGGAGTGAAAGGGTTAATGAGTACATAGTTCAGTTTTCTTATTTTTGAAGCACGGTTGAGCAATCAAACCAAATCATTGCTATTGGATGATTGCTTCACTATACACAAAACACAATAGGTCATATGATTATGAAACAACTACATAATTATATGCAAAAATGGGGGGCTCTTCATGAGCTTTGGGCTATAGCCATGTGAAGATTAATGACATTATGTGGCAGCTGTATGGATTCAACTAATTTAATCCTCAACATTCTCTGAATTTGTTATTTGATGTAGTGTTTTCTTTTTAGGCTGTCGATTGGATAAAGCTGTTTTTGTCCCTTGGTGGGAAAAGCATTGGTTACGAAAAGGCAAGAATTACGCCATATATGCACGCAATGGTGTACCATGTGCCAAAATTCATGCAGCTGCATGATGGCATTAAGAAGTTTACAGGACAAGGTACAGTGTAATGGTTTACACAATAAGAATTAATTCAGAAGTATAAAATATTGTATTTACAAAGATTTACATTTTATAGGTGTTGAAAAGCTTAATGACGACTGTCGACGAATTCACCTACATCGTTCGAACAAATGGGATGCAGCAAAGGATGTTCTTCTGGTTGGGAAACGTGTCGAACATCTAGCAGAGTGTGAGAGGACACCCAGAAGATATGAAAAACAAAGTATCAGTTACTGGGAATCAGGTATTAAGGAGAACAGAGCGAAGCGAGTTCGTATTTCTGCCGAGGTGGTTGATGATGCCCAGGAGACATGTCATATTGACATAGAGAGCTTAACAGCAAACGAGATTAAAGAACAGCTTAAAGAAATGGGAATAAAGACACGACTTCGGTGTCTTAAGAAATTAAAGAAACTGCTTCTGGAATCAATTAGAAACAAGGAAAATGTGTCACCAAACTCGACAGAATGAAGATTTTTGACGACAGTCGCAAAATATTAGTAGTTATATTTATCTATTTATCCATGTTTGTAAAATAATGTTTAATGTAAATAATATATATGAATACAGTATGTTGCATTTTATATGAATGTTAATTATATACCGTAAACCTCCATGTATAAGCCCTGGGCTTATATAAGTTCGTAAGCATTTTTTGTGTGTTAGTGATACATCTATTCTATAAGACAACATAGGTTGATATAACAATCATAAGATAACATACAATTACATAAATGTCATAAGATATTTCTTGTCCAAGTCTAATCTTATACACGGGGGGGCTTATATTTGGAATGGTCAGAGTGTTAGTAAATGGGTGGGCTTATACACAGGGGGAGGTTATACACTGGGGGCTTTTACATGGTGGTTTACGGTATTTATACTAGTCATAGAATAATATATAGACATATTTCATTGCTATGGGATATGTTCAGTTCCATTATACAATGTTCTCTGTACTGCATGCTCTGCGAACAACTGTTATGCACACTTTCTCTATGGGAAACCTTGTCACTTTCACCAATTGACCATTTTTTTCAATATATTTTTGTGGTGACCATGATAGTATGGGTCTTGCTTTTAAAGGAAAGTCTACAGCAACTCCTTCCCCATCCTGATTAATAAAGTACCACCAGTCCTTTGGCAAGTACTTTAGTCTGGCCAGATCAGCTTTTTCAAATAAGGAATTCCCACGATGTTCCGAAGGTTTTCCCTTACCATTTGTTATAAATCTCCAAACATCAAGATCTATGTTTATATAGATTGGAGATGAACTGATACTTTTTAAACAACTGGTAACTCCGACACAAAAATTGCGACACGACTCTTCCAATCGATGGTCTTCAATAGGTGGTTTGTCATAGTTTCTGCAAGATTAAAGATATAACACATTTACAACATTGTATTTGGAACAAGCAGATCAAGTATCACACATTTCTTATACTGTATGGGCATAGCAAGATATGTGATTACTATATGACAATAAATGTCCAAAATGTATGAGTAAAGTTTGTCTACATATAGCTAAAAAACTGAAGATAGAAATGCTTATTTATCTATAAATCTTGAAAGTAATGATTAAACAGACGGGTATTAAAAGACAAATAAGCTTATTTGAAAAAGTTGAAGCCTGTGCACATTAACTTTGCAAGATATTCAGTTAGTGTTTCAAAACAAACAAACCTTAGCAAATCCGTAGTCAGGTTACTTGAAGGTTCCCATGTTGATGAATCAAGAGACCAACCACGCCACTTAATCAAGTATTCATAGTCCTATATTAAAAATGGGAGAGGTGAACTATAAGCAAATTTATATTTATACTTCATACAGACGACATCAGAAATCACTTGTAGACGAATTTATATTGTCACAGAAACTGTAAACAAAACTTACATAGCGAATTCGGCGCCTTGTAATAATCCTCTCTACTTCATAATATTTGCCATTCTTTGATTTTGGAGCTGTATCAAACAGCACAGTGGAAGAAAAACAGTTTAATTGTTTATAATCCACATGTGGAGCACGCTTCTCACTTACCGCCATTTTCTTCACAAAGGACGGTAGAATAGGATGCTAATGGATAGTAAAGTATTTGAAAGGGGATATCGAGGATATTAGAGGATTTCTTTGAAAAGCTGCTGGATCAATAGCGCGGGCTCAAATGTCCGTCATTTCTGGCCATGGATCATGCTGTGTTGATATTTTAACACCCGAAGGGACTCGACATATAAACGCTGTGTGGAAATACCTTAAATTAAATACAGGCAATCGTGTTTTGTGTATTGCGAATTGTGTTTTCTATCGGAGAATTAGATTGTGTTTTGACTATTTTCGGTGACGAATGACGTTTAGACTTTTATAGATTTTAGCACTGCATGCGATGTGATTGCAGCTGCGAGTTTGCATGAAAACTATTGCGAAAAAATCTAAGATGTGAGAACACAAGGAACATTCATGAAGATGACAGACTTTAAGGAAACAGTTTGTTGACAGTAATAGTGTCTTTATATTTTTGCATTATTATTTAAGTGCGTTGTTACTAAACGAGTTGAATATTTGTTATGTTGAGTAGGAAGCTTGTATACACATGTATGTTCTACAATATGTACCATTTGTGTTTTTACCGACTGTTGCTTGTCTTTGAGTTTGAGATCGGCAATGGACAGTAGTAATTATTGATCCATTAGGATTTATATTTGATACTGTATAAATTTGATGCATAGATTGAGTAAAAATATATTCATCATGGTGACAACTTTGAACCAGTCATGTTCCTCATATGTATACAGTAATACTTTAATGACATATTGGCCATTATAACATCAGCAGCCAAGTGTGTGTTATATGCGGATGGTACCAAAATATATAGAGAAATTAGAGTGTCTGACATTCAACTACAGTACTAGCACTACAGCGTTGAAGAGCCTTCCCAACATGCTCTAAAGCAAAAACATGGAATCAGGATTCATGTTGTATGAGGATATTGCATAGATGTAGGGTGCAGGTATATTTTACTAGTCACCTATTGCATATTTGCTAGTGCATCTGTTCCTGGCCCACACGTGATGTTTGGGCACCTCAGACAATAACTAAGATCAGTAAGGTTGAAAGACTACAATACACTGTAACTAAATTTAAGTTTTTGAACTGGCGGGATGATTTATCATACAATCTGAATGATCATCTGAAAACAATTAATCTACTACGATACCATTATCATACTGGCATGACTTGAAAGATCTTATCTATTTTAAACGTTATACAGGTCACTATAATATTCCTATTAATAGCTTTGTTCAACTCAATAATTCAGTCAGAATCACTAGAAACAGTTCCGAACTAGATGTACTAGTTTCTAAGTGCTGTACTGAACTTTTTAAGCTAGTTAATACTTGAACTGTAGATTTAAACTTTGGAGTAGTCTACCTTGCTCAATGCCATATTCTACCTCCGTTAATCAGTTTAAAACTCAACTTTCTAATCACTACATTAATGCTGTAATTATTAGTTCATGCTTACGACGTCAATAACTTTTTTTTGGAAATCAATGTTTAAAATGTTCTTCATGCCGACCTGTAACATACTCTCTTCTAAACCTTACTGCTACTGACCTTAATTACTTATATCTATTGTATTTGTTTACATGATTATCCTGAATTACGAAATGGTCTTGAATTCCAGATAATCCTGAATATTAAAGAAAATGAAACCCAACCCTGACCCACCTCTAAACCTGACCCTAAACCTAACGACAACCCCCGGTAACCCTAAATCTATCCACAACCCCAAGGGAAAAAGTTCCACCTCTCAGACCCTGACCACAACACCCCTACTGTTTTTTTGTTATATGCTTTTTAGTTTAACATCCCGCATGTGGGACAGAGAAGTCCCCTAGGCATCAGGATCATCCTGAATTCTAGACACTTTAAATTGACAATTCAGGATAGTCCTGCACCACATTCAGCTTTCGATCTGACCTTCTTCGGCCCACTCCCACCTCTTTGCTCGCGCGTTATAGAGACATCTGCACTTTCCAGTAGCCGGAGTGAACACCTGACCCAGGTGTCTTGTTCAATTTTAATACTGAAAAGTATTACTCATGCTCACAATCTGATAACTTGCTGACTATTGAAAACTATCTGCAAGATGAGCGAGACATAAACAACGTTGAGAACAGAATTTACAACTTGCAAAGTCCTTATAATCGCATTAAAAAATATGATACTTATATCGCTTTAATTTTTTGCTCGAGTGTAACATCACCGTGCAACACGTATTTTCGATAAGCATTAGATAGCGCCGGCGCAAAGCACAGCTTGAAAATTTCTGCTTGTGAATTACAGTTAAACATCTCGGCCCAGCGCTTATCATGTTAACACTTCAAACATTAATTCAAAGGCTATTCAGGTTTCAGAAATATTGATTCGAACGGTTTAACACTCTTATCTGAGCAAAAACGCTATAAATTGACTGCACCCTTCTGCCTTCTTTTTCCCTTCAACATGTACTCTTACGTCTAACCTATAGAAATAACAATAATCGTTAATTTCTAACGATTAACCCCAATCTCTAACCCCTAATACTAAAATGTTTGAACTCACGTTTAGGTATTAAATCGGGAAACGCTGACGCTAATCGCATTGTTAAAGAATATGATATTTTTATGTTTTATATGTCTATGTCTTAGACTCTGGTAACACATGCATTGATGCGTCTCAATAAATCAATGTTCAACGCATTTTTTGAATAAGTATTGAATACGTCTACATGTAACATAAACAGTGCTAAGCACAGTGGATTTCTGCGTGTAAACTTATAGCTAAAACATCTTGGCCGAGCGCCTAACACGTCAACACTTGAAACATTTAATAGTTAAAAGGGCATTCAGATTTCAGAAAGATCTTTAATCCGAAGCCAAACAAGCGCTCACACTGTTTCTTCGTCCTTGGAAAGCTTGTCGTTTGAGCGACAAAGTCGAAACGCGTTTCGGAATTACTATGGTATAAACACCTTGTATGATTTTATTACGTGATGCTGAGATGAACACGAGAAAGTATTGCATGTAAATATCACTGGTAAATATGCAGTCACCGCGCCGCGCGCTTGTATTTATAGTATAAACCAACAGTACATATATACATACATACATACATAAAAATGTATTAAAATGCTGAAATACATACATATTGTTTATACATATTGTTTCAAAACCAGACAATCCGCAAAAATTCTCAAAACCGTTCAAATTTATACCGACAGACCAGTAAGCCCACTGACAACTGTCGACTTGTCGTATATTTCTTGGCGTCTTGTGATTGCGCGCAAATGTTCATTACCTAAAGCAAAACTCAACTTTCTATCTTTCATGCGTTGTTCTGGTACACGTTCGTAAACCCTTCGAACATACAAATAAGACTTCTCAAGTATGCCGATTCGGATCCGCTATTGGTCGTTTGCGTTGATCACGTGATTGACGAAAACATTCTTACACACACACACATACACGCACACATACATACATATATGAAAGCGAGCAAGAGTACATAATATAAACAACTGTCGTGGCAATAGAAGCGTTCCGAAAAATGTTGAGCAGTTCATTTACTAACTTTTACCAATTCATTTCATGAGTTCCTCAAACAACTTCCTGTTTTGAATTCTGTTTTGAATTTGATTGGTTTCTGGGTTTTAAACAACCAATAAGAAACAGGATTATTTGCAAACACCGATCAAATTCAAAACAGAATTCAAAACAGGAAGTTGTTCAAAGAACTCATCAAATGAATTGGTAAAAGTTAGGAAATGAACTGCTCAACATTTTTCGGAATGCTCCTATTGCCACGACTGTAAATAATATATAATACATTAAAAAATAGCATGATAAAATATTATTTTCATTTTCAATCTCGTTTAAATACCATTATATTAAAGTGCAGTTACATGCATAATAACTAAATACGATCAAAAAGACGTTCGGCTCAAAACAGTTATACATCTGGGTAAACTGTACGTGCGAGATTTCCAAATTCACGGACGTCGTTCGATTCTAAAGTCCAGACAGATTTGCAAAATTTGTGAAGGTTGCTTTTAGTACTAGAAACAAAAACGGCTCCTGATGGTGGATGTAGGTGAGAATCTACATAAAGAATGTTTTCATCTTTCACCAGAAATGCAGATGTGCGATCTTGTATTATCAGCAATGATACGCTTTTATCCCCACTCAGCAGCTCATTCAATTGCATTTCTACAGTTGAAGGTTTATGACTGTCCAAAAGTCTAACCACGGTTAATGGAAGGGAGACTGGTTAGGCTAGCCGGCGAACGTCAAAGGGGCGCCAAAATTATGTCGGGACCCATCGAAAAAACGTGTCACGTGATGCGCAAGCTGCATTGTATCGTAAACATTGAAAGGTGATACAAGGGAGTTCTTCCGGTTTTTTTACAGATAGAGTTTTTTCAGTTAATGTGGTGACATGGAGCCTGATGTGGACGTTGAATCTGATCTTTGGCAACATGTTGAGCAAAGTTCAGTCGTCGATGACGAGAAATACGAAGAGAAACGTCTTTTTCAACCGACATCGTTGGAAGCTGACAGTGAAGCCTATGAAGGGGAAGAGAGTGATTTTGATGTTGGTGATGTGTATCGTTTGGATATTGCTGTTGCTCTCATCGAAACGGAGAGCGGAGAAGTGGACACTAAATTCATTAACGCCTTGACTGAAATTGAAGGTAAAACCTCCTTTCCGTCTTCTAAATGCAACAAAGTTTGCAAATTCAAAGGGGGCTTAACAAAGCACACAAACTCGAAGCATCATGATGATATTGGTTCTGCTGAAACAGATCAAACCCTAACGCCTCTTTGTAATGACACAATAAGTTCAATAGTGGAATCCATCAAAACGAAGCTTATTGAAGATAATTTATATGGAACTGAGATAAACACTAGTCTGAACACACATACATACATGTTGTATATATATACATATATAATTTTTTTATAGCTTTATGTCGAGATCCCCTCCCTTTTTTTTAAGGTACCCGTACATTTTACCGGACAACCTTTTAGTAAACCTCACTCCTTTTTCATTTTTAAACGTTAAAACGTTTAGATTTTGAACTCTTGTTCTTTCTCTCTTCATCTGAAGATGCAATGTTTCGGTTTAGAAACTAGCCTGTGTACAGCCGTTGCTCTCCCCCCAATTTACCTGCGGGGGAGAGCAGCGGCTGTACAAAGGCCATTTAGAAACGAGTGAATAGTTAAAATCAGCACACTTAAGAAGGGTACATTTACGCTACATTTAGGGGGTGTTTACATTGAGGCTGGCTGGAACTCAGGCCGGACTGATTTCGAGTCGGTTGTAGTGTTCTTACCGTAGATCGCTTTCACGATTCCAGCCTGAGATTCTTCAGGCCGCCTGCCAGACCGAACTGAAGCACTTTCACCTCTCAAACTCAATACATTGTTTTAAATTGTTTTAAATGAGATTGGTGCCAAATCCACATAAAATAATGATTCTCCGGCGGTCACGAGCTGTAAGGCAATTGACACAAATCTTGAAGCAACAGCGAAACCAAGCCTATATAGTTTTAAGGCCGGCCTCATGATGTAAACAAAAACGAAAGGCAAAACTCAGGCCGGTCCAAGTTCAGGGCGGCCTCATGTAAACTCACCCTTAGATACAACTATTATTACAATGCCTATCTCATGTTTCTTTTATGTGCATATAAATTAGTCCTTATGACCTCGTTTTAAAGTAAAAATTATTTTGAATTTCCCACATGAAAACGAGTTCATAAGGGCTAATTTATATGTATATAAAAGAATTTTAATTTGTCTACCATTTTTGAAAATGGTATATATATATATATATGATAGAAATTACTTAATATTATCATCAACTAAAGTTTCATCTTGATTTCTTTTTCTTCTGCTGAAAGTGCCTATGAAACGAAAATCATGTTTGTCTTATTTGAAAGAACACTTAAAATGATAGAGTAACATATTTTGCAGTTTTCCGGTTTTTTTGCTTCGTTCTTGAGATATTTCAGTTTGTTTGATATGCAAATTAAACATTTGTGCATAATGAGTTATCGAAAACGTTAGATATCTTTGATATTGTCATATATAATCACCTGAAAATATACATGTTTAGTGTTCTGGGCGAAACACACCCACATGCTTCCCTCGAATTATTTTGGTTTGATAATAGAAAAGAGATATATAACTTTTTTCAATAAGTCATTATGCACATGCGACGTTACCACATGCGACATTTACATCAAACAAACTGAAATATCTCAAGAACGAAGTAAGGAAACGAAAAAGTTCAACAGACGTTACTCTATAATTTTAAGTGTTCTTTCAAATAAGACAGAAATAGGCACTTGAAGTTGATTTAAGCCTAGTTCTCACTTGTCGTAAAATCGTAAGAATCGGGGATTGTTGGTGATTCTTACAACAGCCACGTTCACACTTGTTGTGACTTGTCGTAAGAATCGTAAGAATTAGGGATTTTTCCTGTCCCCGATCGTCCCAGACGAGTGGTTTCAGTGTTCACACATATCGTAACTAGTCGTAAGAATCCCAGATCGTCGGCGACCGTTGGGATGCGTTTTCGAAATAGAAATGATTCCGATTCTGCGATGCTTCCGATCAGATCGCCGACTGTCTGGGACGTTACTTCAACCTTGTTCACACTTGTCGTAACAATCCCATACGATCGGGGACAGGAAAAATCCCCGATTCTTACGGCAAGTGAGAACCAGGCTTTACTATTCACAGGAAATGACGTCAACCCAACAGTGAAAGTTTAGGATATGAGTAAATTTTCTCTACAGAGGTCTGTTTAAAGTTCAGAGCAAACTCTCTTCGTATCCACTGTTGAATCACCGTGTAACACTGTGAGTAGTAAACCAACTTTAGCAGAAGGAAAAGGCACCAAGATGAAACAGTTGATGATAACATTAAGCAATTTCTATCAGGAAGTGCCAAATATTATGAATATCCAACAAGCCCAAACATGTGATGGGCATTTTAACTATGTTAATTTATAACCGATTCCGACATCTCCCCACTCAACACTCCTTTCCATTCATATCTACTAACAATGCTATATAGTGTGAATGTACCTTAAAGTGCCTATGAAACGAAAATTAAGCTTGTCGTATTGGAAGGAACACTTAAAATGACACAGTAACATCTTTTGCAGTTTTTCGTTTCCTTGCTTCGTTCTTGAGATATTTCAAGTTGTTTGATATGCAAATTAAACATTTTGACATCACATGTGCATAATGAGTTACCGGAGAAGGTAATATATCTTTGCTATTATCAAATATAATCATAATTGTCAGTTGTTTGCTGTACAAGCTGTGTTACTTGGTAATACTCAGAAAAACTCTGAGCTCTTAGAGCGTCTGGCTAGCATTCAGAAGGTTGCGGGTTCGAGTCCCGCTTAGAGCTCAGAGTTTTTCTGAGTATTATCAACTAACACAGCTTGCACAGCAAACAACTGACAATTATTCCTAACATCAAGCTGCAATTTCTGAAACTAACAAATATAATCACTTGAAAATTCTACACGTTTGGTGTTGTGGGAGAAACACACCCACACGCTTTCTACGAATTATTTTGGTTTGATAATAGCAACGATCTATAACCTCCAATAAGTCATTTTGTATGTTTGACGTCAAGATGTTTAATTTGCATATCAAACAAACTGAACTATCTCAACAGCGAAGCAAGGAAACGAAAAACTGCTAAAGATGTTATTTTGTCATTTTAAGTGTTTTTTCAAACAAGACAAACTTAATTTTCGTTTCATAGGCACTTTAAATGCCATTTGTAGATAATTTAATTATTAGATTCCCATATTTAACTAATAGGTTCTTCATATAACGCATCTTCACTTCAAAAAGAAGTATTTTTATATTTTTAAGAAAAATTATTTTCACATTAACAGCCGACCGTATAAAATATCTGTTTAATATAGAAATCTCTATAGCTTTGTGCGGTTTGGTTGGTGACTGAATAATGTGAATATTTTGTAGACTTGTTATGGCGAGTTTCGCTGCCGAAACACAAAAATGATTTCTAAGTTAGTATTGTATTCCTGGGTACATTCCTCCGGTATTTACCTTTCTACCGGCTGTTTGTTTCCCGGGTGTTTGTATCTTGAATCAATGAACCCAATAGAGTAATGGGCCTCGAGTCCTTAATCCGAATGACGTCACTCTTGTTATGACCACGAATCGTCTGTCTGTCTGTCTGTCTGTCTGTCTGTCTGTCTGTCTGTCTGTCTGTCTGTCTGTCTGTCTGTCTGTCTGTCTGTCTGTCTGTCTGTCTGTCTGTCTGTCTGTCTGTCTGTCTGTCTGTCTGTCTGTCTGTCTGTCTGTCTGTCTGTCTGTCTGTCTGTCTGTCTGTCTGTCTGTCTGTCTGTCTGTCTGTCTGTCTGTCTGTCTGTCTGTCTGTCTGTCTGTCTGTCTGTCTGTCTGTCGGTCTGTCTGTCTGTCTGTCATTGATATTGCATTTTCTTCTAACGTCAAAAAGAGGATTCCTGACCATAGCAAAGTGACGTTAAAATGCGGTATTAAATGAAGTACGACCACTAATTTCCAATTTGTTGTACTCGCATCAAAATCAATATCGCCTTAGTGTTTCCTTTTTTATAAAAAGTTTGTTGACATTTTTTATAATGTTCGATTTTGCACTAAAACAGCGTGCTACAGGGCGTTAGATAACATGTTTGATCGCACGGTACTCACCACGATACTCACTGATTACCATGGGAATTATTTCGGTAAATCTCTGGTGTTTCACGAAAACTGGTCACTTGGGCTGTTTGCTAGTGTTACCAGCATTGTGTTGGTTTCTATGAAAGGTATTAACTGCTGTTTCATTCACAAAATAGACTTTACGCGGCGACGATGCTCACTTCCGTAGCATAAAAGGAGACATAAGATCAAATTATTTATAGTATATAGCGAGCATCGTTGTAAAAAATGTATTTTAAAAGCGTCAATTGTAAAAATGCATTATTATCTTATTCAAACATAACATACTACAAGGAGGGTCTATATAAGATATCATTTTAAATAACAGTCTTCGCTCTATTGCATTTTTTCTGGTGAGTACCGTTGTGAGTATCGTTGCGAGAAGCACTGAAGCGTCGGGATATCAGCAGCACCATAGGGGGGCTCACTAAATTCTGAAATGTCATATTCCCCAGCTAAATGTTAGTGATTAGGTTGTAATTGTGCTATAACATTGTTTTAGCTTTCTGCCTATAATGTATAGTGTTTAGTTGACTGAAACAGCATGTTTTTCGACAATATAGTTAAATAGCGCTTCGGACAATCAATTTCAAAAGTAGTTGGGACACTTGAGCTTTTCTAAATATACTCGTTCAACATCGTCTATTTTGCGATATGTACACAATCCCTTCCTCCCCTCCCTTTACAATGTTGTCTAATGAAACAAATTAACAATTCCGGCAAAATTCACCATAAACATGGTATACAACATTGAACAGGGGGCCGGGGGAGGTGGAAAACCGAAAAAGGACGCAAATGTCCCAAGACTTTTGAAAACGATTGTCTGAGAAAACATTTTTCGTTAATAGAACATTAGCTGTTATGTAGTTGGGGTTTTTACAATAATAGCAATAATTGAGTGAAATGTCGGAGTTTAAAGGCATTTAGTTGTGTTTATTGCTCCCAAAAAGTTATTTTACAGTTGTTGCTGTTTGTCAAACATTGTTGCAATTTATCTACACATCAATTTGATCTTTTGACTCGACATATTTAAATGTTTGTGAGTAATTGTAGTTATAAATCTCAATCTATTTAGTATGGCACTTCATAAGACACTAAAAATAATGCTTTTAAATGAAATGTATGAAAGCCTTTCATAATATAGCAAATACAGGTGGTTCATGAAAGTAGGTACTGCAGTATATTATCATCACAATCACAACACGTATACACTTGAATAGTAGTTTTAGGAGGTATTTATTATCAGTTTGTTTTTTTTTTTTAAAACCAGTAATACAACAAGACTCAAATATAGTTCACTGTTACAAACAAGTGAATAAAAAACATCTGAGTTTCATAAAATCAGGCATCAAGCTGTGTCTCTTCTGAAGTAAGCTTCTCATTTTCAATAGGTTGTCATGTCCAAATACACGTCACAATCCAAACAAATTATTTACTAAAATTACAAGAAAAGAACAAAATCAAATTAACAACAGCTTCAACAACTTGTTAAGTGCATCAACTTTAGTCATGGTAGGTTAATGACAAAAATAAATCTTGTTCAATGACTTCAAATTAATACAATTCAACTATTGGAGTAAGAACGTTAGTAGAAAAAGGTAAACGAACACATAAAGATGGAATTCTGCGTAATTGGTATCTTTACTCATTGTGAACTGAACCAGACTAAAATATTTCACGAATTGAATGAATTGGACTGATGTCTGAGACTACTCATCGAGTGAGCCCTCGTGCGCATATTATAATATCTTTAAAATATTCGTAAAAACAAGAGCACGCTTTACACATTGTGCAATTATCAATTAAAAATATGTAACTGATGCGAAATGATGATTAAAAACTCTTCATAAAAGTTCTCTGTGGTTTGAAGTATGTACCGAGATACCGTACTCGACTGACTACTTCAGTCATTGAGGAGCGGGCAGATCATCGCTCAAAACTTGATAAATTCCACGCGAAAACGTGTTTGTATACCTTCTAACCGCAAGTGAATTGGTCGCTTACCTTTCATTTGTAAAATATCAACGTTAAATGGAAATCGTCCAAAAAGCTTTCCAGCTAGAGCCATTTTGGTGACTCGACTTCGTTTTCCGCCATGTTGTTCCTTGTTGATCCGCTGGGAGTGGTCGGACAAATATGCGCCCGCTAGCTTTTAATACAGCGGAGAGAACCTGTGCGTGATTAGCATAACATTGCTCTGGATTCAAACGCGTTCGAATCATGGCTTCCACCGAAAGGGGGTCCTACTAATTACTGTCCGAGACTGCCCGGGACTGCCCGAAACTGCCCGGGAGTAAAAAATGACCGCCCGAGACCGCCCGAGACTGCCCGGGAGTAAAAAAATGACTGCCTGAGATGTATATTACTGCCACAGACGGTATACATCAATGTTAGAGGCCTTATATAATAAAGAATAGATCCATACGACACACCGCAAACTGCAGTTCGAAATCAGCAGTTAGCCGTTAGAAATTAGGACAACTTGTATGTTAAGACTGAAAGTTTCCATTTTTGATTTGCCGTATATATGAAAATAAACGGCAATCTTAACATGCTGGGCTAATATTTTAAACATAGCAAAATGAAAAGCTGGAATTGAACTGCCGTGAATTTCGGGAACAAAATACTGATGTTTCGAAATACTGTATTTATACTAATAAAAAAGAGTTTTTTCCCTTCGATTTATAGCCCAAGAGCGAAGCTCGAGTCTGAAATGTCTCACAGCGCCATTGAAATGTTAATCGCGGTCGGCAATGATTGTTTTTCTATTTTTGAAACAGTGCTTAGGAGAAAAAAACGTGCCGAAATAGTGCCTTTTTCAGAGTATGCCAGACCCAAAAACCGAGGTTTATTTCAACGCTTTGAAACATCAGCTGAACGACACTACAATCAATAAAAAACGGAACTTGAACATCTATTTAACTAATAAATTGGAAATTCGGCATGCATGACCATGACCACTGACAAAATTGAAATTCTAATGCACTTCCACGCATCGAATAACGTGGAATAGTCTGATAACAATGTGCACTCAGACGTCTATATCAGACGTCTTAGAGGGCCGGCCAAGGCTTCAAAATATTACTTTTGATGGCATTTTTTGTTACAAGCAGGCAACCGTGCTAAATCATATCGGATTGATTTATATACTAAAATTTCGAGATTTTTGAAAGCACAATGTGACGGATGGGATATCTGTAAAGCGATGCCTATTTACGTTTGTGTATTATTTGAATTACAAATTCAGAATGCTATCCAATCAGCGTGCCTGAAGTTCTGATTATTCTAATTCGCATAGCTCACAATTATAAACAAACAAGAAACATGGCGCAAATTCGCCTAAATATAACACTTAGAAGAACAGCCACAACAATCCGAAAACTTTTTGTTACAAGCAGGCAACCAGCATAGAAATGTAGCTTAGACATTGATCAAGATGACTAGGCCGGTTGCCTTCCGTGTATCACAAGATAGTACTGTTGAACCGGTGAGTTAAATGTCTAAGGATATTATGAGCAATACTATAGTATAGTACAAAAGCTCAGCTTTATAACAGTAGATAGATGGCGGTATCGGCAAATTACCAAAATAAAACGAAGTAATTTACGAATATGAGACTTTCCTGTAGCTACCAGATCTAATAAATTTTTTATTCTTGGCAAGCTTACCTTTTTGTGGCCTTTCTTCGAAGTATTATATTTAGGTGTATTCACGCCATATTTCTGGTTTGTTTATGATTGTGAGTTATGCGAATTAGGTTAAGCAAAACTAGAGGCACGCTGATTGGATAGCATTCTGAATTAGCCAATTCAAATAAAACACAAACATAAATAGGACGCACTTTACAGATATCCCATCCATCACATTGTGCTTTCAAAAAGCTCTAAATTTTAGTATATAAATTAATAATTACGGCTGCCAACACCCCTCACCTTCAAAGTATACACTATCCGTTACGATTTAGCATGGTTGCCTGCTTGTAACAAAAAATGCCATCAACGGTGTTTTTGAGACACTTTTATCGAGGTTGGCCGGCCGTCTATCTGCGAAATTGCGCTTCGCAAAAAATGGAGGCATATGAAAAGGAAGAGGCGAATCGATACACGGCACACTATATAATATATACGTGTATATATACTGCATATACATGTATGTTCTAGGCTGCATATATTCTTAAACTCGAAATTTTCCTTCAACAAAGACCCTCGCTATTATTAAAACTTGCTGTTTGCTTTACGGAACGAGTTATAGGTCTCGGGCGGTCATTTTCTACTCCCGGGCAATCCCGGGCAAGGACTGCCGAAAGGTACCGGTGGAGACTCATGGAGAGCCAGCTAATATTCTGTAATTCTAAAAATGATATTCTGGCAGAATTCGATGAGTATAAAAGTAAACCATGACAGTGTGTCGTACTTTATATATTGGGAGACGTGTTTCAAAACATTTAAATATTTTCTGTTCGCCCGATTTAAATACATTTTATATCGAAATGATCGCTTGAATCTGCCGAATCCAGCACTATAGGTTTTGTCTACCGAAAGTATTAAGATTCGTTGTTATTCGAATATGTACTGAGTCTATACGTCCAACAGGGAACATTGAAATGATGCCGTGGACAAGGAACTTCGCAATCTCGCACGTAATGAATTTGCGAAGTTCGTCGCCAACTTCGGAAATAACGAACGAACTTCGGAACACATTCGGCAAAAGTTATGTGAAATCCTCTGTAAAATATCACTGAGCATATGTCCCAAATTCAATTAATAATATATATATTTCCAAATTTTTAAAACGTAAAATTAACATATTCAATGTTCGTTCTTTCAATCAGAACAAGACTTGAGTGTTATTGTTGTGAATGAGGCGCAGGTTCTCCGCAGTACTGAAAGCGCATATTTCTCCGTATCTCGACCATGATCTAGTGCCGACCGCTGGGAGTTTACTTGCTTTCAACATGGCCGCGTGTGACTTGCGCACTAAAAAAGTGGGGACCCTCCGTACCCCTGAGTGGGCCTTCTGCTTAGTATTTATTCTGTGATTAAATTATGGCACACTGACGAGTTGACAACTATACAACGGCTCGTTAATTAGTTTAGTGTGATAGTAAGTTCCTACAGTATTTGGCCCGTAAACAAAGGCTGGAGAAACTCAAATTCTCAAAGGCTCAGGCTCCTTCTTGCACTCAAAATATAATCGTCTTCATATACAATTAAAATAAAGACAGAAAAAAGGCATACAGGAAGGCTGAGGAAGTAGCGTACGTATTCGTCTGGCGGGCCAATAAAAATGGTTTGTTACTTTGTTTGTTTACTCTGCGCTTCTGTGATTGGTCGCTTTTGACAACTCGTTAGGGTTAGGAAAGGGCGGCATTCAAATTTCAATGGGATCCGTGCAGGCTCTCTTTCACCACCCGCCCGCGCCTCCCAGAGAGCCTGCTCGCAGGCTATAAGCAATAAATTATTGGTATTGTAAAAGCATTGTAAGCAATAAATTATTGCACTGTAACCTAACCCGAACAAAAACCTAACCCACCCTAAACCTAACCCCGGGAACCTAACCCCCGGATTTTCACATGATGTAACCTATTTTAATCCCTGGTCCTTGGCTGTCCACATGCCTTTGGCCAGTCATCGGCGTTCTGACGAACGAACAGTTGGCAGATTTATATACGTATAAGTGATCATGATAAATCACACTGCAACAAGCTTGCAACCTATACATACAGTATATTAAAAAAAAAACAATTTTGATTTTTGGTGGGGAAATGATTCCCCCTAAGAAGGAAAGAAGAAAAGAACCAGGACCCTGGCTGCAGTGGATACAGACGCACATGGATGCCACGTATCCTCGTCCCATGATGGATGTGTCACATGACACAGACACAGACACAGACACAGACACAGACACAGACACAGACACAGACACAGACACAGACACGGAGATGCCTCAAGTCTCCGGTGAAGAAAGGCGATTATTTTTCAGAATATATGCTATGATATCTAAACTTAGGTTTTAAATTTAGGTTTTATACGATTACCAACAAGGGTAATCGGCGTTGTCCGAGGAAAAAAATAAGAGACAATTGTAGAAAGAATGCTGGCATATATTTTTAGCTGGGAGCTGCTCAATAAAGCGTCGGGTTCTTCCGACCAACGTCAAAATACAATCAGTGACAAAATACCTTGGGACAGTTGAACTTTCAATACACTTTTAGCATCAACTTTATTCTCTGTTCAAAATAATATCTATCCCTCCCTCCCCCACCCTGTTCAATGTTGACTAAGTCTTTGCGAGCTTCGCGGAACAGTCAGTTTGTGCTCAACATTGAATGGGGGGCCGGGGGGACAACAAGTTGAAATCTTACGCGAAAATGACAAGTGTCCCAAGACTTGTCCCAAGACTATTGTCACTGATTGTAGAAGACGTTGAGATTGTTCAATTTATATCAATCCAGAATAAATTGAAATTAGGCAACAACCAAAATAAAACCCAATCACACAATTTAAGAAATAATCATAGGAACATGATTTTCGTCTCAACTGAGAAAGGGTTCTGTTCGAACGACATCAAGTTGTTTATGTCGACGATACGAAGGTCAAACATGCGTGCCAGTCAAAAACAAAGATTGTCACTGACACTGTAAAACATCTACATGTACAACCTACTGTATACTGTACTCCACAGCGCAAGTTATCACTGTGGGAAATTTTCAGCTCAAACTTGGCAAATGTGAAAACAGAAATAAACTAATATTCCACTATTTATTTATTTATTTTCGCAGCGAAGGTCGACCTTCAGACCTTATAAAGGTCGGGCTGTTTATATGAGGCGAGCCAGCCCGGTAAGCGAGATCTCACTGTGTAGTTATTTTCCTGTTAAAAATTCCTCTGCGTTTATATGGCCAAGCGAGCTTGCCCGTTTAGCGAGATCTCACTTGAAAGAGGCGAGATCGGTAAGCGGGATTAAAATTTTCCCATGTAAACACTCTCACTAACCGGGCTGGCCCGCTTACCGGGATGACTTTTCAAAGGGATGCCGACGCCATCCATTGTTTTGGCTTTTCGTCGGTTGTAAAATCATCCCGGTAGGCCGGATGAAATTCATTCATATAAACGCGAGACAGATCACAGATATCATCTCGCTTACCGAGACAGCCCGGTAAGCGGGATGGCTCACCTCCATATAAACACCTAACACGCTCTACTAAAATTCAATGTTTCATACTCTAAAACGCGTACATTATGTAGCTTATCTTAATCCCTGGTCCAAGTTACCTCTGTGAACCAATTTTCATCCCCGGCTTTCCACACGTTTGGCCAGTCATAGCGCTCTGACGAATGAAAGAACTAATCAGTCATCAGATTTATGATAAGACCCTGGGTACGAGGTTGCAGATTTATATGTATTTTTAACAATACACATACTTCCTACGGTAAATGCGGATTTATTGGTCTATTATTGAGGGGTGCACTTATATGCAAATTTTTATAGGCGCATACGCCTGTAAACGACGCTTTTTAGTTCTAAAATTATACAAAAATCTTGAATTTTTGCTTATTGGCGCATGCGATTATATGCGGGGGAATTAGCCATTCCAAAGTTGATGAGAGCACTGGGGACGAGTGTTAATAAGTGCCCAAATTAAGAAATGAACGCTATCACTAGAAAGAGCACACCACAATTAGTAGGTAATACAAATTTGAAGACGTTTGGATAAATACGCTTTGAATGGTAAGGTTTCAAAAATCGCGAAAATTACTATGAAATACATTGTTTTTAGGGACGCACATTCGCCCCCTTATAGGAAATTTGCCCCCCCCCCCTCCTCGATTGCTAATTACAAACAAAGCTTGTCAAGAAAATCGTTTATTACACTTAATATCTCCTAAAATATATACGTGGCTAGTTTTTATCTTTAGGCAAGTTTTATCTTTTTGGGTAGCAGTGGAGTGCGGCGTCCCTGATTTCAAAAGTAAAGCGTTGCATAATGCTTTAAAAACAACACAAGGTCAATAATCTGAAAAGAAGGTGACATGATTGTACGATAACAACTTAGCCTGCAAAGCAGGCCCTACAGTACAGGTACCCAGCCTGATTCGGGCGGGCTTTGAAAAAATATAGGGCCTGCCACCACTTCTGTGTCAAGTGAATTTCCCGTTCAGATTCTGGACGGGAAATACTGATTGTTCAGAATTTGGCTTCAAAGCGTTCCCGCATGATGCGATAGCAATATAAATGGCGATGGGTATAGAAAGTTTAATGAACGAAGCGACGGAACGATTTTTTCAAGTGTCTGGTAAACGTTTGACGTTGAAAGAGGAACAAAAAGAAGCTGTTGCGAGTCTTCTGTCTGGGAGAGATGTCCTTGCTATCCTGCCGACAGGCTTCGGCAAAAGCCTGATTTTTCAATTATTTGCCATTGCGAAGTCACTAGAAGCTGCAAGAGACAGCACCAGCTCGGGCACTGTTCTTGTCATTTGTCCTTTGGAAAGCATTGTAAAGGACCAGCTAAAGGAGAGCGAGTCATGTGGGCTTAAAGCCGTTTCCCTTGACAGTCCCGATATGTTAGATCGGATGAATGATGTCCCTGACATTGTATTTGCCTCTGCCGAAGCAGTAAGCCTGAAGCCATTCAGGGAATCACTCAAGAAGACAGGAAATGTCCACGCTGTGGTCATTGACGAGTCACACACCGTGGAAACTTGGACAGGAAAAAGGTAAAATATTCTTTTTATTCATAATCTTATAGCTTCAATCTTCGACTATACCAAATCAAACAGACGGTGCAATGCAGAAGTTCAGAACTCGTGAAATTTTTTTTCAATTTCTAATGTTTTTAACATCTCTGAAATAATATTTAATAATTAATATGAGGGATAACTTTCTTACAGAAACAAGAAAGACAAGGCTTTCAGGAGTGCTTATGGAGAGCTGTCAATTCTGCGGTCCTTTTGTAAAAAAGGTTAGCACTGTCTGGTTTAGGAATAATATTAAGGGAGTATCACGGTGTTCAGAAACACATGCAGACTATATATGTTGATGTCCTAGCTCTAAACTTAACCCTTTTGGCGCACCGTGATAGCCCCAATAATAAACTCAAAATTAAAAGAGGGTGGCACTAATAAAATGCTTTTAGTTTTTTTATATAGTGGGTCTCGAGTATACTATAGGAGTTTAGTATAAACCTTACTAAATGGCTATTACAAATCTAGCACTCTGATTGGCTGAGCTACTCACTGTCTACCAGTGTCTATCACTGATAGACTGCTAGTAGTGAAAGAGTTGCATTTCAAGTGCATAGTTTTTTTTCTGATGATTTCTTCTAAACTGACAAAGATTTCAGTTTTTCAATGTGAATAACACTGGAAAACCGATCTGTAAATAAAACCGATCTTTTCCGGTTAACCGCCTTACCCTAGCTTATACAATAGGACAATCAGTTTGTTGATGCTCGTTTATTATAACATAAAAAGAGGTTTACATATATTTAAGTTTAAATTAATAATAAAGAAACACTTCTCTTGTAGGAACACCATTCCTAGCCCTCACTGGCACTGCCGACAAGAAAACCCGTGCTACAGTCACCAGCCTGTTGTCACTACAGGATCCAGTAAAGATACTGATAAGCCCTGAGAGGAAGAATTTGCGCATCTCAGTGATGAAGTGCAAAAAGGCTGCAATGTTTGGAAAATTGGATTGGTTGATTGATTTAGCTATAGAAAAGGAGTTGAATATGCCAAAGACGATCATCTTTTGCAACATGATAAATGAAATGGCTTCAGTCTGCAACTATTTGCTCTTTAAACTCGGGAAAGCTGCATATCCTAAAGCAGCAAGTGGTGCAAGAAACTGTATTGTTGGCATCTATCATTCAATGACTTGGCCTGCCATGAAGGAAAGGCTTCTTGCTTCATTTAAAGGTTCTGGGGATGACACCAATAAAAGAATTGTAATCGCTTCAACAGCTCTGAGTATGTGAGTTAACTTTCCTGATGTGCATTATGTTATCAACTGGGGACCAGCAAGGACACTCATAGACTATCATCAAGAGGCAAGAAGAGCAGGTCGAAATGGAGAACATGCGCACAGTATAGTAATCTACCATGGCAACCAGACTGCTCACTGTGAAGATGATGTGAAACAGTTCGTTCGTGCAGAAGGATGTTATCGTGTGGCAAGTTTAAAGCCCTTTGTTGCTAATGTGGTACCTGTAGAACCTCCACATGATTGTTGCAGCAATTGCTCTCTTAATTGCAAGTGCAGCGAGAGTTGCAGTAAGACCAAGCTTCCATTTGAAAAGGATCATGTACCAGACCAGGAAGCACATCAACCACCAATGAAGAGAGATGTTAGTGACCAACAGAGAGATGACGTGCAGGATGCCCTTATGGAACTTAAGGACAAGTTTAAGGGCCATTGTCGTTTGGAAGCCCATGGTTTTTCTGACGAACTTGTTCAGCAGTTAGTTAACAATTGCTGTACTATATTTACTATCAGTGATATTTTGAGCTTTCCAGTTTTTTCAGTTGGAACTGCATTGCAAATACAGGAGGTATTTCAAGATATTTTTGATGATATGGAAGAGGTGGACGTCAACATACCTGACCTCTTTTCAATACAAGAGCCATTCACAGAATTTTCTTTTGATTTCTCTGACATGGGTGAGGAATGTGTAATAGAATTACCTGATGGTGATGGTGATGGTGAGGAAGTTGAATACTCCTGGTGAGTACACAGTAACAACTACTATAGTACTATATGGATGTTCCATGTCTTCAAGAGAACTATAATAATTTTGAAGATTGATATATGGCACTTCGATCAGAAGTAATGATGATACATAATAAGTTTTTTATACGAGTGAGGGAATGTTTTACGAGACTCAAGCAAGAACAGCTGCAAAACATGTAATATAATACAGTAAGTCCCCGCATATAAGAAACCGACATTCTGAAATCATGCTGTTCAGTTTCTTATTCGCAAGCCAACATTTTAAACAAAGGCTGGCTGGCCAATTTCTTATAAATACAATAGGAAACTGACCTTACATATATATTTTTGACATATAAGAAACTTATGTAATTACTGAAGTGTTTAGTTTCTTATAAAGGAGGAAATATTCTTTCTACTTGCAGCCTGTAGTTTCTTATACTGTACTGTATATCAGTTTCTTATATGTGGGGACTTACAGTACTGTAATTTTGAGTTGAAACTGTTGTTTACATTCACAGTCAATGAAAAGTAATTATTAAATAATCCAGATGAGGGATTGACACCATGTGATGTGATGATGACCACAATTGCAACAAAGCTCAATGCACCAGATCAAAATTTCAGTCAGCCTGCTCATATATAGACCCATAATTTGATGTGTTCACTCATCCAGCTGTGAAGTTCACGGTAATCAATGTTTCTGATAAGTCCACCATCAAAGTGTGGGAATGAGGCATGACCCTCTCTGTTCTCACGGAGCGTCGTCCCATTCGTCCACCATACTGGCAGTCTGCATTCACAGATTCCACAACAGTTTCAAGAGGCTCTAAAGCATGAGCCACCCTGGCTGCATTCACCTCATTGATATTGGCACCTAGGGCTCTCCAGAAGATCTTCAGAACCTTATTTTGTTGCTCTTTCTTGAGGTCTAATGGAATATTGTTACCCTTACCACCATACTTGTTGTAGAACCTGTTCCATTTTAACCTATGGGCCTCAAATGCAGGGAGTACAGCAACAATCTTGAGAAGGTGAAGCAGGACCACATAGGCATATTTTGTGTGTTTTTCACTGTGGTAGAGCAACAGAGAAATCTTGTACAAATCAATTAGATGCTCACCATCCCCTTCTCTGATTGTGTCATTAAAATCTCTCAACAGCAATCCAAACATAAGCTTTGACTGGTGATAATTGAATTTATAATGAGAATTTGGCGAGGCACAGTTGTTATCCTGGGCTTCTGGATCTGGCTGTTCTAAGTCTCCATGTTTCTCTCTCAAGTGCCTGTAATGCAAAATATTATCACTAAATAGATTATAGAAACACAATACATTGCAATTTTCAACTTAGTATGAAAGTTTCCATCACTTTACATTACATGAATTTCCTTGCATGTACAGTACCTTTTTTGGGATGTCTTTGTGCTAAACACATATCCACATCCTACTGCACAATTGTAGTACCCATACTCATCCTGATCTTCTGAGGTGGACTGATTGAATTTTGTCCCATGTGCATCTATTTCATGCCTTGGAAAGAAAAAGAACAGAGGGAATGTTTCTTTCCCTTTGAGGCACAGGTTATCAGACAAAATGACAGTTAAAATTTCAGTAATTTACTAATTTTACACCTTAATTTGTATATAGCTGACGGTAATGTATTTCTTACTTTACCCTCCGTAAGTGTTGACTGTATATCTTGTCACAATCCTCCTGTCTGCAATGGAATGAGCCAGCTGAGGCTTGTTGTAGGTCATCAGCTTTTTGAACAATGTTGGTTATTTCCCCTGATCCAAAGAGATGGGTTTGTAATAGCTGCTCACAAATCTCAAGCAGCCATTGAGATTTGGCATCTCTTGAAGTAGTGTCATCGGGCAGATTATATGAAGGGCTTGCTGAAAAATAATTATAATGCATACATAAAAAAGCATCATGTTCAGTTATATTGGAACACTTAACATTTTTTCTGCTGATATAGCAGCAGAGCGTGCAAACAATGAATGTCACATGTTGACAAACTGCAATGTATTGGTGGTTTGCACATGTCATCAAATTTCTAAATCTACATTATAAAAGCTATAAAGTTGGTAATTCAATATGTTTTGAAGGTCATTCTTATAAGTCTGTAGCCTGCAAAGTAGGCGCTTTATTTTTAATTTTTTTTCGCGTTATTTTTTAATTTTTTTAATTCGGAGAAAAAATTCGGAGAAAATAAATCGGGAGAGAAAAAATGGGAAGGAGTTACAGAACTTTGAATTTTTGTAACTGCTGACATCAGCATGATTTTCAAAGGTTGTGAATTTGTGAAAAGCAATTTATCGCCACACAATTACATGTATTAGGCTTGGTTAAGCTTTAGTAATGACGTCCAGGCTATCTTGAGTGAAAATATGAAGATTTTGATGAATATTTGTACAGAAACTCATAATAATAAATTGCGATAAATTGCTCTTCACAGTCTTTGAAAATCATGCTGATGTCAGGCTGTCAGCACTCAGCAGCTACAAAAATTCAAAGCTCTGCAACTCGAATTTTATTTATTCATAAATTTCGGTTATTATTTCTGAATCCACAGTCTATAACAATGTAAACAATACAGCGGTAAAGACCATGGGAACCCCTAGCAACAGTGCTTTTATAATGGAGGACAAGAACCCAAAGTTATCAAGCAAAATTTGGATTGTTTACGCTAACTTTGGCAATCATCTTGGTGTTTGATGGATTAAATTGCAGCTCTAAAACTGTATATTTCAAGCCATTTGGGAACCTGTTCTTAGATGTAGAAATGTCTTTAAAAGTTTGGCAAAACAAAGTATCGTTCTCGATCAATGTATTCAGACGTGCACATGGGAGACTAGGCAAAATCGTCGCTGAGAAAAGCGTACTTCAACAAATCGTAAGGGATTTAACAGACGCCAATACACAGAGGTAAGAGATAAATATAAGCGTCTAGGGAACTCGTTTAGGCTAGACGAGTTATGAAACTTGCGGTGGTTAATACTTGCATAATTTGCCGATGTCTTAGACGTACACATGTTGGAATTTTCAATCGCATGTACTTGAAAATGTATATTGTCAATTTTTCCCTATCAATCCGCCATCTTGAATTTAGTTTTTGTTAACCTTACGCGCATGCTTGTCCGTCTGATTCCGCCATAGTGTCCTCGATTTCTCGCCATGTGAAAATGGCCACCCCTGTGACAGACATGAATGGGTTAAATTTTACCTGACTTGTCCCAGACCTACACAGTGTAGGTCTGTAGGCTACACTTTGAACACAACTTTTAGTTATACCTTCCCTATTTCACTACTAATGATACTCGCACTCCATGGTAGCCATATCTGACATCTCCATGAATGCAGCACATATATGGGCCTCTATTTCTCTGTCATGAAATTCTTTGTACTCATTGTACTTCTTCTCAATGCCCTTAGCAGCAGTCGTCTTCCCTGTTCTGTTCAGACTTGAACGTGTTGTGCCTACTTCACCTGCAGAGCTGTGTTTCACAAATCTGTCAAATTCAATCTACATGTAGGATACGATACAAAGAAAGTTGGATGTTGCACTCTTCCCAAAATAATTTTCAAAAACCTTTGTCAGTAGTACTCCCTTGTGACCTCCTTGCACTATGATAACATTGGTAAATACATTAGAGGTACAACTCATCCTTTGATACTGTACAAAAGTTAATTGTGTAAACATCAGCCTATTTTTATATGCAATTTATATCAGTCCACACAATATTATTCCAATTCGGCTTAGAGTTGATTTCCAAAAGCCTGTGAAACAATTCTTATTTGTTAATATCTAAATCTAATAGTTAAACAGACAAAAAAGAAAATCTTGTCATTAAAGTTATACATCTATACATGTATATTAATAACAAAGTTACACCTCTTTCATAATGGCAACAAATTTAACTATACTTTCATCTTAATTGGCCTTTACAGCCTCACTTGTGTGTCAGGAATACAATTTTAATAAAGGTATTTACTTCCTTGCGAGACTGTAAACTAAATGCCAATTATACATGTAACACCAAAGAAACTTACCTTGTACAATGTCACCTTTGCATGCCAATCAGCAAATTCTTGACTGATACCCTCCAACTTCTCAAACTGGTTATCCCTAACCCTGTAGGTCCACTGGACGTTCCTTCCTCGTTCTTCAAACAGTTGATCGCCATGCATAGGCACTGGGCTGATTATCTCTTTATTCCCTGTTTCATTAGTAATGGTTGGTACATACTTCTCCTGGTTGGAGATCATGAGCTGGGCCATTTCTGCAGATATGTTTGCATTCAAGAACTCCAGATCGAGGGAACACTACAATAGAGAAGATATCTCTATGAGTACAGTACCATGTTTGAATGTGATGTAATAAGGGCTGTGAATGGTTAAAATATTCTATAGTATCTGTAGTATTATTGCAATGGCTGTAAAGCAACATTACTCACGATTTCAGACTTCTGTGTCATCTCAGTGGAGTAACTGTGGGGAATGTGCCATAATACAGCTTTGTTGAGAAACTGGAATTTCTTGAGGTACGTGGTCACCACCCGGCTTACAAGCACAGCCCATCGCTTTTGCAGTCGCATGCAGGTGGCTTCATCTGGAAGCATGGCTGAAAGATGGACTTCTTTCACTGGTTTCTGCCTTTGGGTAGCTTCCAGTGTGCGATCGACAACTTTATCTCTGATAGCATACTGGTGGGTCCAGTGGATGGACTGGTTAAGGTGGTCTTTGCTTTGCACTCTTGCATGGATCTCAAAGTCTAGATTGTCACCAACAATCCTGTTAAATCAAAACACAAAATACCAGTAATCTCATTATCTTAACCTACAAAACAGGTATCTTATTATATACCACTATCTTGACTTGTGGTATTTTCAAGAAAAATTATGTCCCAACCATGTCTGTGTGTGGGAGGGTTGTGGAAATATTTGGGTGGGGGTGCCACTTTGAGATAAAAAAAAAACCGGGCTGTGGATTTTTTTTTGCTTGCTTCCACAAGCCAAACAACCAAAATTTACTCACTTGTAATAAGGGATTTCTTGTCCTTTAAGCACACCCAATGCTGCCATTATGACATCTTCAGTTGACTGGCATTCATTGAACTGTTCCTGAATGGGTCTAATAACTGACAAACAGTAACTTAGTACTTCCTGATTGAAAAACCTGTATTGTTGCAGTGACTCCTCCTTCATGTCCACTGTACGGTTTACTTGCATGTCATCATTTGCTAATTGCGGCAGTTGCTTCGATACAATTTCTTGCAGTAGCAGGCAAGCAGATTCATTTTGCTGCACTTTTTCTTCCACACCTGCAGTTTTGCATCATGATCCTTTCCCATCTCCCTCTGGGCGTTTACCATTCTCTGGGGAGACATGCATATGCCCAACTTATTTAGCCTGACTGCCCCATCAAATGACACACCACTGTGACACAGTACGGTTGAAATACGGTAGTGAAATGCGGATAAATCTTGCACTCTGTGACGTGCTACCGTGGCAGTGGTTAAGGCAATTGCATTCACGGCGTTCTGGCCATTCTTAATCGTCTCTCCGCATGATCCACGAACGCATGCATTCCAAAACGGCAAGTACACTTCGGCTTCTTTCGCGACCAATTTATTGGAAAATGCAGCGAGTTCGTCAGGTTTGCGTCCTTTGAGCACAGTGTCCGTTTTGCAGTACGCTTTGAACTCTTTGTTGACAGTCCGGTTCAAAACCTCAAGTAGCTCTGGCACAACACCCTTGTGAGATACTAGCGCGTTTGTTGCCGCTTTCCAATTTTTCAGTGCAAGATTTTTGACCACTCCATTCGTTATTTTATCTTGAGGCGTTCTTACCTTGACATCGCCATTGGGTGACAAAATCACAACTTTCACCTTCGTCTTCTCGATCTCAACAATGTCTTCAATATTCAAGTGAGATGATATATTGTCATCATCTATTCTATGGTCACAAGAAGTTGATAAAATCCGTCTCCTTGACGCGGGAGCTCGACGCTGCTGAGGTGGTTCAACACTGCCTGCCTCTGTAGAAATTCGCCTTGTTTTTCTTGACGGACTCTTTCCCGGAGTCAACGGCACGAGACGTTTGGTGGTCGTTTCCTCGGTTGATGTTCTCTCTGGTCTAGGCTTATTAATTTCCGTGGAAAAAAAGGTATACAAGTCCGTAAACGTTTTTACTTTCCTGCTACAAGGTGGACAAATTCTCGTCGACAAGGAGGAACTTTCCTTCAGCTGGATTCCAGTGTGCTCACAAACACTAGCAACAACAAGACCATGTAGTTCAGCTCTATTTGTTGGCTTGAACACGTTCACAAACGACCCCAGAGAACCGTATGTGTTTTTAAGGGAGCACTTACACGCTCTACAATAGTCGTCAACACTTGGTGCTTTAGGTTTTCTTCCTTTTCGCGAATGAATTTTCGTCGGAGTTCTTGCAGACATTTATTGCTTTGACACTAGCACACGTGCGAGTGAAGTTTGTTTGTTTTGATTTAGCCATCGCTTGAAGAATCGTATTTCCAGCTTATTTCTGATTGGTTGATTACTTCCGCCTTGGAATGTGAGCGGGATTCAAATCGCAGTGGGCTGATTCCAGGCGCTTCTTTTTTCTCCTCCCGCTTCCCCCCCCCCCCCCGCTTTTGTTCTCCTCCCGCTTCCCCCCCGCTTTTTTTTCTCCTCCCCATTTTTTCTCTCCCGATTTCTTTTCTCCCTCGAATTTTTTCTCCGAATTAAAAAAATAAAAAAATAACGGGAAAAAAAATAAATAAAGCGCCTGCTTTGCAGGCTAATAACAACTCCAATTATTTAATAGTCGAGTCAGTTTTCTTTGTTCTTTCTAGAGCTGTATCTACGATATATCCCAACAGAACCGATAATTAAAAATTCAAAGCGCTGTATATAGATATTGCCCTGGTCAACAGGACAATATCTAGATATTGCCCTGGTCAACAGGGCAATATATAGTAATTATATGTTTTTTCGAAGACCTCCTCAACTATTAAATAAGTCAGTTAATTACCTCGAACCTCGGCTTTTATCCAAATAAACCCCTCGGGGCCTGCGGCCCTTATGGCTGTATTTGGCTAAAAGCCTCGGTTCTCGGTAATGAACTCTTACTTATATAACATAGTTAAAACTCCCTTTGTGGCAAAAAAACCCCAACTCGTATAAAGAGGGGAGGGCAAAATTCCCAAGGGGAGCGCGATATTCCTAGGAAATTTGTGCCCGGTAGGACGGATTTCCTAGGAATTTGGCCCCCCGGTGGGACGAAATTACGGCGGGATGGATTTCCTGGGACACCGGAGTCGATGGCGATGTGTCGCAACTGCCCTCGAAATCTTAACAAAATCAATTTGACTATATCCAAATGGCAAAAAAGTAAAAAGACAAAAAAACCCGGAAAATATGTCATTAAATTATAATGAAGACGTGGTACAGGAGGATTGAGAACCAGGAGGAGTGATCTTTAGTGGGTACGTCACTGGTTTCGGGCGTAGCAGTAAGCCATGGTTGTAAGCGTCTTCATGCACCAGGCACTCGGCAAACTTGCGATCTTTCTCCTGGTTTTCTTTCAGGCCCGGATTAACCACACGGGAGGCCTGGGGCCCGCCTTGGTGGGCTATGGGTGGCCTCTTCGTGTTGTCTATAAAATGTCTAAATTACTAAAACTGGCGCAGGCCCGGCCCCAGACACGTTACCAAAAATCGGAACTTTGTAGGAAAAAGTAAACTATTATCATGACAATCAGTCGACAATCTCGCCCGCCTATCTTCTTACTGTCTACAGGCTACATCATGATTGGTAGTCTACATAGCCACCTTTCTCGATTTTCGCACAGCAAACTCATTGATGATGACAGATAGGTCCAAGTCACTCATAACATCTGATTCAATGCTCATGATCGCCAGATTGACTAGGCGGTCTTGAACCATTGATGTACGTAGGCGATTCTTAATGAGCTTTAATTTCGAAAATGACCGTTCACCACTGCAGTTTGCGACCATCAGAACAAGGTAAATTCGTAGAGCAATCTCTACGTTGGAAAATGTATCCTGTACATGTTTGGATAGGATAAGCTTGTACAGGAAGAGCTCAGTGCTGATGTCTTCAGGTTCGTCATCTTTAAAGATGTTAGCAAACGTAACGAATTGACACAACTCGTCAACAAGTGCGTTGTCTAGATCGTCAGGATAAGAAACGATGAGCTTCTTGACTGATTCTTTAATGTCTTGTGTTGATAATTCTGAGAGACGTCCAAAAAAGCTAAAACGAGCTGAAATTGTCTGGTAGGCTTGCAGGCGTTGGTCGAGAGATGTGGTAAATTGATCGATGACTGGCAGGAAACTTTCTAAAAAAGGAATATTTGAGCAGGCTCAAGGATGTGTCATGTGTGAGTCAGTGAGCAGCCTTTTATGTTTTTATTTTTACCTGTTCTGTAGCTTTGCGATGGAGTGAGCTGTGCTTCCTTTTCCCGGCCGTAGTCTAAGGGATTCAGTCGAACATTGCGGCGCCTCTTTCGAGTTTTTGTCTGCATGTACTCTGCTGAACCAGATAGCTCTTTACCTTGCCTCTCGTAATGGTCGAAAGAATTACGCTTGGATAAAATGAAGTCCTTCAAACTGGTCAGTGATGCAACAGCTGTGTTCAGATCGAGTTTGGCATCTTGCAGGCTGTGATTAGTGGCGTTGACTCGTTGCAGGATGTCATTCCAGAAGACAGTGTAAATTCCTACAAATAGAGATTCAATTGTATGTAATTTGCATGTATAATATAATCGGAGCCAGTCCAGGTATACATACCTGTTTCCAATTGATTAAATCGTGTCACCAGTCCTTCGGCTTCACAGCAAACCTGTGCCTTCTCTTCGGCGTCATTGCCTATTCGTTCCAATGCATTTTTGATCTGCTGGTATCCATGTTTAAGCGCCTTTGTAGCATCAGCTCTACAGGACCAGCGAGTTGTAGTGACACGCTTGACAGTCAGCGATGCATCGGCTGCTTTTAAGGCCTCTGTCAAAACTTGATGCCGATGTGTAGAAATCGTGAAGAAGACGTAAAGCTAAAATGTTAATCATTTTATTGAGAACCATTCCAAACAAAAGTTTGTTATTTATGTAGTCTACTTTTTATCTGGATAGCCTACTATTAACTAACCTTTTCAAGAAAATCAAAAAATTTAACTGCACTCATACAGCATTCTGCTGCATTCTTTCCAACCAGGTTCAGAGAATGCGCAGTACAAGGGATCCATGTCGCAAGGCTGTTCTTTTGCATCACCTATGCAAATTGGATACATGTGATATATATTAAGCAATTCAATAATTTCAATTTACGCAATACTTTCCAATAAATATAGAACCTACTTTGGCTTGCAGACCATTGTAAATACCACTCATTGCAGATGCGTTGTCGTAGCTTTGGCCGCGGCAGTCTGTTATATCAACGTCTTGTGCTTGAAGGAACTCCATCAGGGCGTCGAACATATCTTCTGCCTTGTGGCCCGTGTTTGCCATGAACGTAACAAAACGTTCCACAGGACCGTCATTTTCCATGTATCGTAGCACAAGGGTGAGCTGATCGACATGGCTTTCGTCGGGCGTGGAATCGAGTGAGATGGAGTAGTACTTCGAACGTTTAACGCGCGCAATGACTTCCTCCAAAACTTGTTTTCCAATTACGCTGATGACCTCCTCCATGATCGTCGATGACAAATAGTTGGTATGTCCAGCACCACGATTTGCGTGCGTCGAGATGTGCTGGGCTAAAAACTGTCGTACTGGGCGATGAGCTCAAGTAGACCAAGGTAGTTGCCATTCCCAGATGACCCAATCAACTGATTGTCTCCTCGGAATGCTAAACCGCGCTCGGCGATGAACTTCACGACGCTGATAACACGCTTCAAAACTGATCGCCAGTATTGTTGCTCTTGCTGTACCTGATGTGCTAGCGCCGTGTCAATTCTCCCAGCCGCATTCAATCTACCAGTGAATGCGATTGTCGCTTCAATGTGCTCTTTCGACAATTCGTGGCTACGTAGGCGTTCCAGCGCATGCTTCCAATCACAAAAGCCACCACCAACAAGCGACGACACATTTGAAGACGCATCCGAGGATTCCGAGCACATCAACCGACATTGAAAGCAGAAAACACAACCTTTGGCAGGTGAGAAGCACAACAACTTCCCCATTGTGGTTTTGTCGACGGAAGAGGCTGGTAGTGCACTTTCGTTGAACTTTCCTGTCATTCCTAGGCTGCTGCACTGAGTGCTGTGACAAGAGCTCTTCATCACAGTGTTGAACAGTTTCCATACCTTTGATCACCCAGAACTCACGCATTCCACTTGGGATGATAGCTGGCCACAGTCCAATGTCATTGCCGCCTGGTGGACTTTCAGCTGCATCAGCTTCAGGTGGATTGGCATCCGCATCTTTTTGAGCTTGAGAAGACTTAGGATCAGCATCTGTGTTGTCATTGTCAACTTCAGGTCCTGGTGGATTAGCATCAGTTCCATTTCCGTCGTCTGTTTGTGGTACTTGCCGTGGTTGGACTGTGAGGAATTCGCTAATTTTTCTTGATTTTGCTGCCTCTTCTTCAGCCATCCTTGCCTTCCGTTTTTTGTCAGCGCCACTAGCATGAATCCTTGCGCGATTTCTGTGCCTGTCACCCTTTCGATTGTCCATGACGTGTTACACCACGTGTAGGTCTTACGTCTACTAGTCTACAAGTACTCCTAATAATCCTAATAATCTAAAATCAACTATAATTTTTACTAATTTAGATCTACTAGTTTAGACACAACTATATATACTAGTTTAGGTCAGCGGACTGTCCTCAGCTATTTACTGGTACTTCACGTTAGATCGAATGTTACAACACTAGAAGAAATTGCTGACCAATTAACGCATTTCACGGCGGGCGCAAGTCGCGCGACGGATATGTTTTGTATGATTAAAAAAAATTCAACTGATCTGGTGGGAGGCCTGGGGCCCGGGCCCCTTGGGCCCACCCCTTAATCTGGGCCTGTTTTCTTTGCTATTCTGCTTTTGCTTTTCGAGTCGTTCACGCTTTCCCTTGACCAGCCCCTCATGAAGTTTGATCGTGGCCTCGTCTGTCACATAGGAGGAATGAGAACCACTAGGAATGATCTTTACTGGGTACGTCACTGGTTTCGGTAATTTTGGATCAGGGCGTAGCAGTATGCCATGGTTGTAAGCGTCCTCATACAGCAGGCACTTGGCAAAGTTGCGATCATTCTCCTGGTTTTCTTTGCTGTTCTGCTTTTGCTTTTTGAGTCGTTCACACCTTTCCTGATCGTGGCCTCGTCTGTCACATAGTTTAAGCCTTCCTCGTTCTGCAAGCGTAACGCCATCTGATGATCTTCCTCTTCCTAATAGTTGCAAAATATGCGACATCAGCTGGTTTATCTTCCACGTGCAACTTTTTTGGTAAAATATGCCTTACCAATGCAGTAATTTTAACCAGAAAAAAATGCGCGAAACCACTCATCTCCACATCGTGTTTCCACTATAGTCCTGCAATTTGGTGAACAAATAGAGAAGAATTGTGCGTTTTATGATAAAAGCACCAAATATGGCAGAGAGATAGAGAATCACGTACTAAAGAATATTGGATATGGACCCACCTGGAATCTATCCCATAAGCCCGGTAAAAGCCGATTTAGTGTTATCTTACCTATTAAAGTAATATCTTCTACAAAGAGTGAAATTTCAAGTTCACTTTTACCAAAGATAACCTATATTGTTAGAAAGCGGGTAGTACGATTTTCTAACCCTGTTTTGAATTATTAACGCTCAAAAATGTGGAAAATGCAGGTTTGACCTTCAATAACTCAAAACTGGCTTCGAAAATCGTACTACCCGCTTAAATGTCCTTCATATAGCTTTTTGCAAACTTTCTGACGATATAGCTGATCTTTGGTATCAGTGAACTTGAAATTTCACTTTCTTTCAGAAGATATCACTTTAATAGGTAAGATAACACTAAACCGGCTTTTACTTGTTTATGGGACAGATTCCAGGTGGGTACATATCCAGGATTGTTTAGTACGTGATTTTCTATCTCTCTGCCAAATTTGGTGTCTTTACCGTAAAACGCACAATTTTTTCACCAATCTGCCGGACTACTAAACATTTTTTTCCAGTTGAAATGACGTCATTCATGTATCTATCACGGTACAGAAACACATAAGGGATTATATATTTATTAAATATCCCTATGTCACTATGTCACTATATCTGTCTGTCTGTCTGTCTGTCTGTCTGTCTGTCTGTCTGTCTGTCTGTCTGTCTGTCTGTCTGTCTGTCTGTCTGTCTGTCTGCCTGCCTGCCTGCCTGCCTGCCTGCCTGCCTGCCTGTCATGTCTGTCTGCATGTCTTCCCGTTCGTTGATCCAGATGACAGTTACCTGATCAGGAGCCGGAGGAGCGGATGGTACAGCGTCATAATATATGTTACGGCTCCAATAATCAGAATGATCGATCACCGTACTCCCATTCCTTCCTCTGATGCCATTCACTCCATTCACTCTCTTAGGTGACGTCGCAGAGGTACAAGTACGACCTTGAGCAAAAGGAGAATATAGATATCTTATTACTAGTAACTTTAATAGATGTCTATTGCAAATGCTGCATAGACTCTGCTACTCGCTATTTTTTTAACAAGCCCGAGATGTCTATGAGCATATAATAATCGAGGCGCTGCCAAGTTGACTATTGCTCATAGGCAACGAGGCCGAGTTGTTTAATTGTTTTGTATAAATGGGGTCGTCTGAAGGTCTTTCAACTCGCCAAAGTGGATCTTTGGTCTTTCAAGCAGTCAAAGTGACAGAGAAGGCGAAACGCGTACTTCATCTTGCAAGGATATAGTGGATCCATATAGGGTTAGGATTAGGGTTAGGATTAGGGTTAGGGTTAGGGTTAGGGTTTGTTATGTTGTACTATGGATCCACTATATCCTTGCAAGATGAAGTACTTACCGTGAAACGGCTTTCGCGCGCTTGGTCAAAATACCGCGGGCTTGAAGCGCTTCGACGACCTTGCCTTCGTGGCCCAACTGCTGATCCGTGCTCGTCTGCTAGAGCATTACAAAAGATTGGGTCATCTTCAGGAACTTTCGTAAAATTCTCCACAACGCAATCAGGAGAACTTTACACGCGCCGGTTTCGGGACTGGGGACTGTATCGTTTTCTATCTCTTTACTACATGAAAGTCTTACAGATCGATACTTCAGATCGCACGCATATCATTCGTCTCAATCGGTCTGTCTGTAACAATCGGTTGCGATCTCTGATTTCAATCTGACGGTCTTACACATATCATCTTATTTTATGTTACTCACTGATACCAACACGATCTCTTACCAAAATTAAGTGTATATCTTAATTGTAAAATAGGGCTCAAATTAAGACATGGCCTTAATTTATCTGTGCCACAAGCGGGATGTTAAACTTGAACACATAAAGCTAAAAATCCTAGAGGGGTGTTGTGGTCTGGGTATGAGAGGCGGCACATTTTTCCGGCGGGTTGTGATTAGGTTTAGGGCCACCGGGGGGTTGTTGTTCGGGGTTGGGGTATGGGGATGAGTTTTCATTTAAAATTAAGGATTATCCTTCATTCTAGGCGAGTTGACAATTAAGGATAATCCTTAATTTTGGAGTGAGGTCAACCTGCTTATACACACCCTACTCTACTACGTAACTAATCCCTTTACAATGTCCCCTTTCATGGACATTTTCCGGAGGGTTGTGATTAGGTTTAGGGCCACCGGGGGGTTGTGGTTAGGTTTAGGGTTTCCGCGGGGTTGTTTCGGAGTTGGGGTATGGGGATGAGTTTTCATTTAAAATTAACATGTTTTTCACACTTATCTTTAACCCGTTGAAGACTGCAGACTGGCAGTCGAAAACTTGTTCAATAAATTGTTTTGGTCAGAGAGCGTTTCTTAATTACTTCATTAGGAATATTATAGTGACCTGTATAACATTTAAAATAGATAAGATCTTTCAAGTCATGCCAGTATGATAATGGTATAGTAGTAGATTAACTGTTTTCAGATGATCATTCAGATTGTATGACAAATCATCCTGCCAGTTAAAAAACTTAAAATATATTTAGTTGCCCTGCGTTGTAGTCTTTCAACCTTACTGATTTGCATTATTGTCTGAGGTGCCCAAACTTCACATGTGTAGGCCTATTAATTTCTCTATAGATTTTGGTAGCATCAGCATATAACACGCACTTGGCTGTTGATGTTATAATGGCCAATATGTCATTAATGTATTACTATATATATATATATATTCAAACAAACGAAGTGTTGTTCGCGAAATGTCGAAAAGTGCTCAATACCGTAAAGATAGAGCGAATATACTATAAGTGGGCTTACCTCAAATGTTGATGGTCGCTACTGTCAGTTTCACGCTGGGCGAACTTCAGGCGGCTGAACATTTTCGATTCGGCGCTGTCTTAAATAGGTTGAGTTGCTTACGTCAATGCTAATGGATTGATGGCACGCTTCTGGGTCGATGGTGCGCTACCTACATTCCTACCTTTGTTTTTGCCTACACCTACGTTCTTTATCTTTATCTTAAACTTGTTTTTGTGCCGACATGTTGAAAGGATTTCTGATTTTTTGTTAAAGTGGGTTTTTCGGATTTCATAATGCAAAGTTTTTCTTCCAACGTTTTTCTTTCAACTTTGCATGATGAAATCCGAAAAACCCACTTTACTTAACAAAAAATCAGAAATCCTTGAAACATGTCGGCACAAAAACAAGTTTAAAATAAAGAACGTAGGTGTACGCAAGAACAAAGGTAGGAATGTAGGTAGCGCACCATCGACTCACACACCGCCATCAACCCACACACCCAGAAGCGTGCCATCAACCCACACACCCATTAGCATTGACCTAAGCAACTCAACCTATTTAAGACAGCGTCGAATCGGAAATCTTCAGCCGCTTGAAGATCGCCCAGCGTGAAACTGACAGTAGCGACCATCAACATTTGAGGTAAGCCCACTTATAGTATATATATATATATGAGGAACATTATTGGTTCAAAGTTATTTCAACAATGAATATCTTTATACTCAATCTATGCATCAAAATTTATATCAAAATTAACATCAAGATATGGATAACATACTTGTGATAATAAAGCAAAAATATAAAGATACTGTTAATGTCAACACACTGTTTCCTCAAAGTCTGTCATCTTCATGAATGTTCCTTATGTTCTCACATCTTGGATTTTGTTTGCAATAGTTTTCATGAGGTCGTTTTTCACAGACAGTCGTGAGGCAGATCATTGAACAACTGTTAGTATTGCTGAAGCCATGTGGAAAACATATGAACATCGCAATTGCTCGACTTAGTCGACTATGCCTCGACTAAAGGCATCAGAAAGTGTATACAGTGCCAATACAAAGATCCAGAATGTTGGCGTTTTGATCTTCATATCTGTACCAACGATACTACTTAAATATTTATAGAATATAGAGACCTGCTAGCCATGAGAAAAATATAAGCTTACTGTATATCGTTGTCGGTTGTTCGGTTGCCACTTGGATGCAACATACAGCTTCGGCCAGCTTTGCCTTCGACGAAATTGTTGTTAGGTTTTCCAAGTAAGTTGCTTATATGGTTGATCAGTGATGTGCTTGATACAACCACAGAATAAGAACTACGGAACATGACTGTCGATAAATTTTCGAAGTGATCGAACACTCGAAGTGGAGGCGCCGCTCCATATATGGGAGGTATTGCGCAATTTTGCAATTTTGTGTGGCGAAGAAAATAAAAATAAAAATAACAAACGGAGCCGAAACCTAGACTCGGCCACCACAGGTAACATATAAATTGACAACATGCAATAACAAATCAATTAACACAAATACTAGTTCAACTAAACATAACTAAATACAAATATTTTAACAGGAACAACAGAACACTCGTTTTTTTAATATGATTTAAAGTTGCCTCCTTGTTTAGCGCACCAACCACGGGCTATAGGAAAGGTTCGATTTGTCACGAGTGAAATGTTGTTCAGAAAAATTGTTTGCTTGTCGTACTTCAATTAATGTTCAATATCCTTACTTATTTACAAAACAAAGTCTATGGTACCTTGAAAAACGCTGTAATCCTTGCAGGCCCTTGTAATTCACCTAATATTCTAAGACCAAACTGGCAAACCAGCTGTATTATAATCTCATTAAAGTAATTACCGCGTGAAAATAGCATAATTGCTGCCGCAGGGCGCCAGTGAATGAGCTAGGCTGCCTGCCATCTACTGTCTACGGGACACGGGCGGCGGCCAAATTATGAAAATAAGTGGAAAAAAGAAAAAACGTAAAAAAACTTTAACGTTTTTTTAATAATAAGTTAGAAACATTTAGATTTCAAGCATTACTTCTGTCTTTCGGCAAATACCCACTCCGAGGTTTCATAACTCGCATTTACTCTGTCAGTCATCAGCTACCTCTTAAGGCCCATTTCCACTCAGGAAAATGTTCCTTGGACAGAAAATTTTTCTTTGTCTTGTGAGCTCTCGGGTGAAACTAATGAACTTAAGACAAAGAAAAATTTTCCTTTAAGGCTTGGACAAGAACGGACAGGAAAGTTTCCATTGTCTTGAAATCATTAGTTCCGTCAGAAAGCTCACAAGAGAAAGGAAACTTTACTGTCCGTTCCTGTCCGGAGGAAAATTTTCCGGATCGCCACAATCGCCGGAAAATGAACTCAGCGATCGCAGCGATCATAAGGAAACCAAATTAACCAATGACGCAACGATCGCTACGATCGCCACGATAGAAAGTGTTTTATCTCGGCAATCGTGGCGATCGTTGCGTTTTATGTGGATACGGTGATTTTGTGATCTCAGTGATCTTGGCGATTAGAATGTATCCTGATCATTATGCATCCCGCTGTTTCCATATGATCGCCGATCGCGATGGCCGCGATCATATGGAAGCGGCGAAACGATTGTTGATCACTACGATCGCCGAGTTCATTTTTGAGCGATCGCGGCGATCGTCGCGATTATATGGAAACCAGGCTTTAAGGATTGTTGAAATGATTATGCTGGTTCACTATCGCTAAGTTCTTAATTAAGCCAGGTTTTCATATAATCGCGACGATCGCTATCAAAAAATGAACTCAGCGACTGATCGCAGCTTTCATATGGAAACCGTTGAGGCAACGACTACGTATACGATAGGATGCATGTGCTGCAGACGACTATAAAACCCCCGGTATATTAGGTTTACTCGTCTGCGGCGCAGTCTATGACTACGATCGCCACAATAGGAAATGTTCTATATGGTTTGTAAATTACTGAACTACAAACTCTAACGCGTAGAACACCTAGATTTTGATACAACAGACTCTTAGTCTTGGTTTGATTATTTGTACTCACTGTGAAGACATTGTCATTCTACTGCGCACGAAAGTCGGAAAGTAAAATAATTGGAAACAGCGTTCATGTTCCCATGTTTGTTTGTCGTACTTTAAATTTAATGTTCAATACCCTTGCTTATTTATAATACAAAGTCTACGGTACCTTTAGCGTTTACACAATTTCCCATAGTGTTTCTCAGTGAACTGAATATGACTGGAATAATGCACCTATCAATGTCTTCCACCAACGGGGGGGAGTGCGGGCATACCCAGGGGCTATTGACATTTGCAAAAATTGTTTGTCAATAATCCCCACTTTAGAGGTAGAGGAATTGTCAATGCTAGTCAAACATCCCCATGGACTGGTCATGGCAAAAATAGTTTATAGTCATCTACATCAATTAACTCTCCAAACTGCGTATCATATTTTTGAAGAAGAAAGGTTGTTGAACCAAAACCAAATAACTATTTTACTGCCTTCCTCAGTTCCTGAACAGATGTTGAACAAATTTTTCTACTATCTTGATACTGAAGAAGAACCTGGCGAAAACGGCGACAAAGTATAGTTTTCTATTTAGGACTAGGTTATAACTTACAGCGTTTGAATCAGGTTATTGTATCATCTTTTGGGGAGGGAGGGTGTCGCGCGAAGGGGCTGATGGGAAGAGGTGCGCTGCGGTTTTTAATTGCGCCTGTGTACGAGGCAGTTAAATTTTGCGGGAGCAACGGGAAATTGAGGTTGGGAAATTTCGACGATCCCGCGCCTACATATTATTCCCATCAGGCATCGGAAACCTCAAATTTCTAGAAACGACTGCATGGGTACGAGTCAGCTACACAGTGTACTACGCTTCTACATAAATATGTGTTTTACTGTGTTTACATTGTAGTTATTAAACTGTGGATGAATAATGTATGATCATGTAACCATTTCTCATCTTTAGCTTGCAAAACAAAAACAAAAACATAAACTATTATCTGTTGCACTGTAAAATATTAAAATACAAAAGCAAATGGTGTGTTTAACGCATGAATATAGAGAATATTCTAACCTTCTAATTTTGATCGGCGTTGGACTACGCGTCGGCCATTGCAGCGCTTAAAGAATGTCAAAACCCCCAACCCCCGGGGGAACACTGTGTCAAAAGAAACCAAATATCCCCTGTACGGGCAATACTTTGTTGTCAATAGCCCGTGTTTGCCCGCACTCCCCCCGTTGGGGGAAGACATTGATAGGTGCATAACTCCAATTTCGTTCCCAGGGCCTGCAACCCTTTTGGCTAGCGCCAAGAATCCGAGGCCCTGGGAATCGTAAGTACTTCATCTTATGGGATATGATCGACTCGGGATTATTATGGTTGGGATCAGTGTTAGGGATCCGCTATATCCCATAAGATGAAGTACTTACCCTGGGAAGGTTCTGGGAGGCTCTGATGAGATTCGCAATTTGATTGGTTAATTCAAACAATCTCGTTCGAAATTGTTGCGTGGTTGCGCCACCGCCAGATTGATTTCAGAGAGCAAACAGTAAAAACACTGAAATATCAAATAGTGTGCACGCTGATTAATTAATTTCTCAACAAATATATAGCACAGATTCAGAATAGATTAAATGAATTAATCAGTTAAAACCTACTTAAAATATTTCTTGCTTCGTCACCAAACAAATGTAAAATAATGATGTAAGCCTTATACCTGGGGAATAGTGTGTCCAGTTTTTAAACGGTATAAACATTCCGAAAAGAGTTGAATGCTAGCAGTCCGGTTGGGCTCGGTAAACTTTAAGTTATATGCATAATTTTTTCAGTCATGTTTCGTACGGGAAATAGTGCAGTTTACTTTTGAGTTTTGATAACTTTTCAGAGAAAATTCAGCAAAGTGCTAAGGAATATACGCATTATACAAAAAAAACAACTGTAGCTGCTAAACAGTCCTGGATATGCAAAACGTTATCAAACTCCAGCAAACTGCAGGAAAAAAACACAAGCAGCCAAATAGAAAGGCCCAAAACATTTCTGTAGACAATGTTTCATCTTGTATTTCGAGCTTGCGTATACGATCCAGTGAGATTTAGCACTGAAAAAGATTAGACGTTACCTGGCACTTATCACTTTGTGTGGGCTAGGGTACCAAGCTTGTCTCACCTAGCCCCTAAGTCCCAAACACTTACCGCCAGCGGTGTAATAAATTATAGATTTCCAGCAAATATATCCAATTGGCAATTCTGTTTTATATTTACAAAAGGGAAACAAAAAAATACTTTTTACAAATTTAATATAATTAGTTATCTATACCATACATGCAATTAGTCATTATATATACTCTTTCCCTTCTTCCCCCTGCGATCCCTCGCCGTCCTCATAAGCACCGTTCACCATCTTACTATCATCAGCCAATTCACTTACGACCGGTTTAGCAGGATTTGCAGCAAATTTCGGAGGAGGTACTGCAGGTACAACTTCGTCAGTGTGCACAACTTTTGGTTGCTGTGAGGTAGCCTTGTGTTTGTCTTCTTTGTCTAGCGGCAATCCACTCGAATTGGTTGCTCGCTTTTAAGAAGCTCTTTCAGGGGAAAAGTACCTTCTCCTCGATGTGTTACAGTTGGTGTAACTTTCGGTCCAACAGTTCCTTTAAGCTCGACCGAGGTCTTAAAGATAACCCAACATTATTACGTGCCGTCATTTTCCCTAATATTGGGAAAAAAATAAAAGATATATCCGTAAAATCAACACCTAGATCTAGTGTCCCCTATTAGCTGTAACATATAGCTAAATACATTTTTGACATTTAAATAAAGTTATCTAATCTAATCTAAATATACCCACTGTGTTGAACGAAATCCGTACCATATACAATGAAGCCTAGCTATATAACGCGCATCATGGTGGAACCACTGGAACGCGGTTAATCTATGGATCCCAAAATTCATAAAGTATACATGCAACATACGCGAAGTATACGTGCAACATACGCGGAAGTATACGTGCAACATACGCAAAGTATACGTGTAATATATGCGAAGTATACGCGCAACATACGCAAAGTATACGTGTAATATACGCGAAGTATACGCGCAAAACACGCGAAGGATACACAAAACATATTCAAAGTATACGCGCAAAGTGCGCGAAGTATACGCGTAACATACGCAAGAGACATACCTGTCTCTGTACATCGATCAACAGATCTTTTTGCTGTTTGCGTCGTTTTTCGTCTTCTGCGTTTCGTGCCTTATCCGCATCTCGTTTAGCTTTGCGTTCCACTAAACCTCTCGTGAAAGGAGTCTCGCCACCAGAACACTCTAAACATAAATATTTGTCGTTTGCTGGAAAGAACGTTTATGGCCATCAGCAATACCCTTATAATGAAAATGAAACGTTCTCTGACCAAACAATTTTAATAACGAGCTTTCGGCTACCAGTCTGTAGCCTTCGACGGGTAAAACAAAAATGTTTGGTCAGAGAACGTTTCATTTTCATTATGTCTTTACCTGACCGCGCTTCCTCCATATTTCTAAATACCCTTATAATTTATGTAATTTTCCATACTAACCCAGTCTTGTCAAACACAGCCTTTATTATTTTATTCTGGCTAACGCCAGACAATTTTATTCAGGCAATGGAAGGGGTCGGTGTAGGCTGGCCTCAGGCTCAGCAAGAATGAATTAATAACTGGTCCTAAACAAATTAACACATATATACCAATAACATATTATAAGTAATATTGACAATTTTCACCTCAAAAGTCCTAAATTCAGCACAATCAAGAAAGATAGAGTTTCTATTCATGTCAAACTAATCACCAACGTCCTTGTCAACGTTCAAGTGTAAGACAATCAAGAAGAGATTAAAATATCACATTCAGAACTGTTCGAATCCGGTGACAATCTGTGTGGGCGGTAGTAGCAACCCTGTAAAAAATCCAAATATTTTGAATTTGACCAATCAGAATGGAGCATTAATTGGGGGCATTTAGGCTGGGAAATGGGAGTTTACTGCAGGTCCTTCTTTTCCCTGCCCTTTTCTCCCCCTGATCAAACTGAAACCCACCCCCATCTCTCTCTCCAGAACAACCCAAGTTCCCCAGAATGAGGGCCACTATGCAGGCTAACAGAATACTTGCTTTGTTATTTATTTTTACCAGGGCACAAATTAACTGCTAGCTGGTCACCGGTCAATATGACCGGTCAAATCAAAATTTTAGCTCGGACATGTCGCTTTTACGACCGCACAAATTATTCAGCTAAAGCCTGAAAAAAAGCCTTAATTGTGTTATCGCCATCGGTAATTAAAAACTCCTTCACGTAAAATGCATTGCGCTTATGTTAGCCATTGCGTTTACATGTGATACAAGACTGAAAATGTACGAAACCGTCACCTAATTATCTGGAGCAATTTGAAAATCATTTCTAAGCAGTGGTGCGAGATGAAAACAGAATGCTTCAGCCTTCAACACAAATGAAATGCTGATAATTAGGTTTTTTAGTTTTAATTTATTAGCAGTCCAGATTCCTTTTCTTCTATATTACATGTTCTTTGTTGACTCCTCTATGGAAAGTTTCGATATTTTGCGACGCTTGTTAATTATTCCGTCACTAAATTCAAACAAGTTTGTGTGCATGAACAGAACATTAGTTTTACACAGAGGAAGTCAATTTGGCGAGCACGATTTATGACAAAGTTTGGAGCCAAGCGTGCAGGTGATCGCAGTCGCCTCACTGATATAGGAAAAGAAACATAACATAACATACGTGCAGTGCTGGTTTTGACAGGAGCAGCCCCTCGCAATTTGTTTCCACTTCGTCTTGTGAGCAATTAGTTTGTTCCTGTGCACTTTATTAGCAACTGAACAGAACTTAATGTGACCGGTCAAAATGACCGGCAAGGCGAGAGTTTGACCGGACAGCACCTAATTTTGGCCAGACATTGTCTGTTGACCGGCCGTTATTTCACGCCCTGTTTACCATCACATCCAACACAAAAAACATATTTCACAAGGAGAACTGTGGTGAGTACTGTTCAGTTTCAACCATAAGTGGTTTCATTTTAATAGTATTTTATATTTAAATACAACAAATGGCAATTCATACTCTGTAAGGGCACTTTCCAATTTGCAAGGTCAGTCCGGCCAGAATTGACATGTTTTTTATTAGGACCAATTTTTCCAGTCTAACAGTCCTAACCCTCAAACGCATCATATTTCACTGGTCGGTCTAATCATGTAACCATTTACATTTACAAGTGCCCTGTTAAAGTGGAGCACATTTCAGTATGATTATTTGTAGCAACACTTGACATTAAGGTATTAGCCCTCCAACACCTCTACCATTCAATTCTTAACCTTTTTCAACGGAAATTATGAATTAAAATATCACGCAATTCATAAAAAGTGCAAGATGAAATACATTGCGGACAAGACAAAATCGTGATAATAAAAAGGTACATGTACTGATGATGTACATGCTATACGCGCGTAAATCGTAACCATAAATATGAGTGTGTATGATTATAACTAGTTTTCTGTGAAGCTGAGTCATACTGAAAAGTATATGTAAACTTTAATATGTGTGACACAGTGACAGTGGTCATTTTTCTTTGCAGTTTGCGTGGAATTCAGTAACCTAACAAAGCGCCTAAATTGTCTAAAACAACGCCTTTTTATTTGCATCAGTGTCTCAACATAATGATCACAATGATAAATACTTACCGAATAGAGCGATGTTTGTTTCCCTTTAATTATAGTGCGGCATGCAAAGGAGTGAAAGAACCGATCAAAGATGGTGGAAATATATATTCATGGCAGGGTTAATCTCATTTGAAACACTGAAAAGACAAATACACCTCGTAGTAGTTATAAGTAAACTTTATTTCACTATATCTCAAAATTAAACGTAATTAGGTGGAAATGTTCTATCGGTTTGGCAAATCGTATCAATACTCCTCACACCGATAGTGTGCATAGGCGATCTGTGCCTGTTCGAAATAATCCAACATATATGATTGGTATTGGAATATTTCAAACCATAATGTAATAAAGAACATTTATGTTCAGTCGTTTAGCAGTTTATGATGAAGGTAAAACAAAGCGTGTGCAGTGGGGTAGCCAGAAAATTAGTGACACCAAGGCCCATGAGAAGTACACATTGTAGGGGGGGGGCGGCGGGATTCTGCCCCGGAAATTTTTGAATTTTTGCTCTCTGAAACGACATTTCCTGCTTTTTGAGGACGCTATACTCGTATTTTCCATAGCTGACGCCGGGGCCAGTAGTATAGAGAATGGGGGTACCAGCACACCTCGGCTGTATCACTTTTTATAAATATCGTCGGAAAGTCATTCCTCCTTTCCAACGATATTTATAAAAAGTAATACAGGCAAGATGTGCCCACACACCCCATTCTTACACTACTAAGGGTGGCCTATATGGCTATTTGTTAGGTTGTTTAACCCCTATGTTATTTTAGGCGGGCGTATGTTAAGCTGTTTGATGGCCTTCATTTATTTTTTTGGGTGGCCTTATTCTATGTTTTTATGGCCGTATGCTAAGCTACTTATCCCATCTTTCAGTAAGTATCTTTTATCATCAAAACATGATAGGGACGTTTTATTAATTTCGTATGACCCTAATTGATGCCGAACACTTCTTATGGTTTTCATTTTATGTTTTAGTTGTGTGTTGTTCTGTAGTACATTTTTATAGCAGTCATGTTTTATATTTTTCTTTACCACACTTTTTTTAACCCCTTTTGCCTTTTTATCGCCACCATCACTAGTCACGTATGAGTACATTTTAGATCTTAGGCCAATAAACTCTGACATGGGTTTTCCAGCACACTCGTCTTTCATCTTTCCAATAACTTTTTTATTCTCTATGAAAAACCATGGTGAGTCAGTCTTATAGTCACTGTTGTCAAATTTATCAACTCGGTCTTCATAAAAGTCCTTATAGGCGTCTTCAGTTTTTATTTCATAACAGAGGGAGTCAGTATCAGTAAATAGTAGTTTAGCATTATTACCGTATTTTTCTTTAATGTACTTGTAGTGGAAGTCATAAATTAAGGTTTTGCTGATGTCTAATATGCTCATTCCTATATATGCAGGTCTATTCAGACAAATGGAGTGTTTTTTTCTATGGACCGCTACTAAGTCCTTAGTGAAAATTTTAGAGGACACATAAGTGGGTCTGCTTACTAGTCTGGTTAGTTTACTTCTGTTGGTTACTAGTTTTACATCTATTCTTTTTCTAATGTTTTCCATAGTTTTGCCAAACACAGAGTTGTTCATAAGTTTGAAGAAGTCCTTTTCGAATGCGTTTTTTGCGGCCGTTCTTTTAGTCGTATTGTAATCAATATATTCTTTTAGCCAAGGCCTCTGATCAAACTCTATTATTCTATGTATCTTTGTTATTTTTAGTCCAAGCTTTTTGTAGAGTTGTAGATTTCTATAGTGTAGTACATACTTTTTTTTGTTGAGTAGGTTGGGTATTAATTTGCAAGTGCCACCAGTAGAAACATTAAACTCCTTCTGGTATTTTTTACAATAATCACTTAACATATCTTCTGTTACTTGTATTTTTTCTGGTGCCAATGGGAAACTGTTATGATCATCATGTAATTTTTCTGGGTACGCCAAATCAACTTCTAACATTACGCCCTTCGCTGAGTCTTTCTTATACGTTTGTAATTTGAATTTGTCTATCTCCTTTTGGTCTAACCATCTGAATCCGCCAACTGGCATATACTGACTCATCGCCCAGCCATACAAATTATTTGCATCTAAGTACATAAGATATTTACTTTCCTCAGTGGGGTTATAGTCAGCCAAATATTTATTGTTTTTTATTTATCATTTTCTCAAGAAATTTCTCAATAACATTTTCCCCACGGTAGATCTGTACTGGTTTGCTAAGTTTGCTATCATAACAGCAGACCAACTTATAGCCGTATCCACAGCTAATGTGCTTTTGGTATTCCTCGGTGTAAGATTCCTGAGGATTTTTTTGGCACCCATCTACTTTGGTTGTGAGTGCTTCAAATTCCGCATAAATAACAAAGGGCACTTCCAGTTGTTTATGCCAGTTAGTGAACTTTACGGTGTTGTTCCCTTTTCCGGCATAATAATTGCCTGAGTGCCATTAATTACCATACATAATCTTTTATGGTTGTCTAGTATGGTCTCACTAGTAAAACATTGTAGACAGTGCATACAAAAGTGCTTCTTTTCTTTATGTTTAGTATAATTAAACATAAATTTGTTAAAGTCCTTTATAAGTACATAGTGCTGTTTTCCCCCGCTGGTGATTAAAAGTAGGTTTAACACATTTTTATTATTCCCCTTAGACACATAAATTGGATAGGGGGTTTTACTATCATATCCAAACACATTCACATTAATATTGTTCTGCTTCTCTATCCGTTGGTAACTTTTTACGGTGACTGGAAATTCCACTCCGGTGTAGTCTAGTTGTGCTACCATTTTCTTGTCAGAATCCTTCACTCTTTGTGCGTTTTTATCTTGAGGGTTGAGCAGTCTTATGTGGCACCACCTAAAACATTCCTCATCTTTATTTTGTATATTTATAAGGCCCTTACTAGAATTTTGTAACTCCTTTGGTAGAATAATATATGATGAGCCCTTTAATGGGTTATACTTTGTGATGTTAATATAGTGGTTGAGCAAACTGTCTATTGCCCATCCACTGCCCTCTTTCATCCAGTTCCCAACCCGGTTCATAATCTCTTGACTGGAAGTCTGTAGCACGTTCTTCACATCTTCTACATTTGTCACCGTCTTAGTCAAACAGTTAAAATAGCCCTTTCTAAGAATAGAGTCACCATCATCGCTAACTTTTTTCTCAAATAGTACAGCAAGCGTTTCAACAAATTTATAGCCACCCAATTGCATAAGTGACTCTACCATCTGTTTTTCTAACCCATAACGAGTTCTAAACAGTTGCATCATAAGGTCGTCTTTTTTTGTACTGATTAAGCTAATACTATATGATTTTGTATACCCCCTTAACGCTTTGTTAGTCTGTTTCACTGAAATTGAGGCATCTGGACTTTGATTCATAATATTACTATAGGTATTTATTTCTTTAAGTGGTTGATTCATAATATTACTATAGGTATTTATTTCTTTAAGTAAAAACATTTTTATATTTAAAAGAAAAATCTTACTATATATTTATGGGAAAACCTAAGATCTACCACACTGAGGAAGCTAGATTGGATGCTGTAAGAAAATCTAAAACTAAATATATGTTAAATAAGATATGGTACTGCGACATATGCGATAGAGAATACTCATTAGCTGGTAAGTGGAGTCATATAGCAACCATTAAGCATCAAAAAGGAGTTAAGGCGGCCAACTAACACTTACAGCAATATTATTAGACCTTATAGTAATATTATTAATCGTTTACTTAAAAATAATTACCTATAGTAATACTATGGGTGAGAAAATTCTTGTATCTACATTTGAGGGGAAAAGTTTGTCAGCAATGTTAGACAATAATGAGTCCGCGTGGTTTAAGGGGACTGAGGTCGCCACTGCTCTTGGTTATAAATTTCCAAAATCCGCTATTAGTAAAAAAGTTATACCAAATGAGAAAAAGTACATCATGGAGCTAAGTTGCCAAAACGGCAACCCAGGTCAAAGTCACCAGGTGATGTACATTAATGAACCTGGGCTATACAGACTAATATTTTCAAGTAAGCTCATATCCACCGAGAGGTTTCAGACATGGGTGTTCACTAAGGTCCTACCAAATCTCAGAAAGGCGCTACAGCTGGACAGACGGATTTTATTTAATGAGATCGACCTGCACTATAATATTATTAAGTTCACTAAGCTGCACTATGAGGGGCTAAAAGTTTTACCAGGCCTAGGAGAGTATCAGGACACCTCCCAGAAAAGAATGGATGCATGATGTAAAGGGTACACTGGTGGCCAACCTGACATTATCATCCCCCTTACTGTTAAGGAATATAATGGATTAGCAATTGAGTTGAAAAATCCCAATGGTGGGGGTAAAGTATCACCCAAGCAAAAAGAGTGGCACAACTACCTGAGAGAGAGTGGCTATCTTGTAGTTGTCGGTAATGATTACAAAGAAGTCACTAAGATGATCTCCTACTATATTGATAAGACTAGGCTATCCTGCCAACTATGTAAAAAATATTATAAATACCAAGGCGCCCTTATTCGTCATAGGCGTTTGCATCATAGTTTGTCTATGTAACACCCTGCCACTTTTATTGGTATACATCACAGTCAGTCAGTCAATCCAAATAGTACGGGCACTGACAGTCGACATCTCATTGCAACTCCTTATATAGACCGAATAGCCTATCGTCAAACATCTTCTTAGTATTCCCAGGTCTGATGTCATTAACTTCCTTCAACAATGGGATTCCCCGTCTGCTGGCTAGGCGTATCATATAATAACCATACTTGCTAACATTCTTCCTTATTAGATCTTTCTTCATTAAGAGATTAACTACAAGTATAAAGTCATATACTAAGGGTTCTATGTACGCGTACTTAACAACAGTGAATAGCCTTTTAGCCAACCAATTGTTTCTTTTATGCTGTGACCTTTTTTTCCACCAGCTGTTTGGATCATACTCACGGACAAAATAAGTACCTGCCACAAGACCGTAACTAATGCATGTGAAACCAGCCTGACCCATTACTAAGTATCCACCACAGTCTCTACAATCCATACAATACTATAAGGTTATTTTTATAAAACCCTATATAACTTATGCGCTAGAAAACCACCACCTAAGCCCATACCTGCCACTACTATGGTCTGGTACTTTTGCATTTCCTTAGAGGGTTTATAGTAGTTACTCAACGTAGGCATAAACGGCTTATCAACAGTTAAAACATTTATTCTTCTCAGTAGGTCCAACGCCTTATTAGTCTGATTGATGTCACTGTTAGCGTCAGATAACTCCTGTCTTAACTGTGCTAGTTTATCTTTATACTTTACTTCAGCTTCATAGAACTGCTCCTTACTTTTCGCCAAGTTTTCCAATGCGTGGTTGTGGCGCTTAATTTCAGCTTCATACCCATTATGGTTTATTTTACTAAAGAGAAACCCTGCACCTGCAAAACTAATTGCAGCAAAAGTTGTCTGTATCACACCACCAACAACACCCGTCATATACACTTAGGTTTATTTAAATGGATCTTCCGGTATGTACTTCTTATCCTGTAGGTAATTAACTAGGTAACTACTGGTCGCCACATCAACAACCAATTTAGCAGTGCCCTTCAATGACTCTGGTGTGCTAAGTGATTCTCCTATTGCTTTCTTACTTGCCATAGAAATGCCAACCGCTCCTAAGGTGATTAGTAGAGATTCGTAAATTCCTTTCATAACTTTCTTCTCCATATAGTTGACCATATATTATATTAGTCTAGGCTTTCCAGGTTTAACTCAGGTGGCACTTCCACCGCAGAGTAGGTTGGTTTGGGTGTCTCCACTGCAGAGTAGGTTTTATATGTGTAGTACAAACTACCTATAGCCATTACTAAACCCGCTACTCCAACAGCACTGTAATTAATTAGTACACTACTTTCCTCCTTTACTATTTTTTCCTTCTTTCTTTCTCTAGCCGCTTTTACCTGCTTCCACCCGCTTAGGATCTTTGGGTTTTACTTCACTAGTGATTTTTGGTGAATCTACTACTGTTGGTGGTGTATTGCTCATCATACTACAACCTATATAATATTTTGTAGATGTATTATAGATTAACTGTAGATAGATCATAGATTAACTGTAGATAGATCATAGATTAACTGTAGATAGATTATAGATTAACTGTAGATAGATTATAGATTACTGTAGATAGATTATAGATTAACTGTAGATAGATTATAGATTAACTGTGTTAATAGATAGATTATAGATGAACTGTAGATAGATTATAGATTAACTGTAGATAGATTATAGATTAACTGTAGATAAATTATAGATTAACTGTAGATAGATTATAGATTAACTGTAGATAGATTATAGATTAACTGTAGATAGATTATAGATTAACTGTAGATAGATTATAGATTAACTGTAGATAGATTATAGATTAACTGTAGATAGATTATAGATTAACTGTAGATAGCCTAGTAGATTTCAGCATACACTCAGGTAGACCACTCCACCCACTATAATTACGGTCAAATATTTTCCAGTAAAAATAACTGTCTTTCCACCAGCTTTTTCAATGGTAGTCCATGGTATGACTTTCTCAGCTGGATGTAGCTTTTCCTGTTTCTTAGCCTGGTGTACTATATCTGCCCCCTTTCTTGTCAGGCCAACACTTAACCCAGTTATCAATGCAATAAGTCCTAAGCCAATACCAGTTGCAATACCAGCTTTCTTCAGAGTCCTACCCAGGTTGGTTTTAGTCCACTCATCATAGTGGGATCTGATACCATTCCTGAGCAGATTACTTTCATCTTGAGTTAGAACTCGGCCAATTGATTGGAAATCCCCTCCAAGATAACGCAGTATATAGTCATTTATTAAGCCACTCTCACTAAGCTCACATCTAATAGACAGAACCCCACTATGTATCAGGTGGTCGACAAATTTCTGATCAGAGCATTGGGGTTCTAGATCTAAGATGTTTATGTCTTCACAGTCCCTATATGCAAATCCTGTTTTTATCCGCTGCGTTCTTTCCTCTCCCATCACTACTTTCTCCTCCGTGAAGCCCCCACGGTCAAAGTGGGAATCCCACAACAACTTCTCTTCATCTTCACCAAAGTCTGTTTCTTCTTCTTCTTCATCTTGTTCCTCTTCCTCCTCACCAATTGGTTTCATTTCCTGGAACTCCATGACCTTCCGCATATTTCCTCCAGTACTTTTTACTTATACCATTAATGGGGCAAGCATCTGATCCGGCGACTATCCCATCAATTAAATTTATGTCCCTGGTTAATGCATCGTGGTTGTAGTCCTCCACCCCTTGTATTATATGGGTTATTTTGTCAGTCATTCCCCTGTAGAGTTTGTACGCCTCTTTACAACCGTTTTCCCTCTCTGATATAAAGCTCTTCTGTAGAACTGCCTGTAAGACTAATCCCAGCCCAGACAAAACAGCAATGGGTATAGGGTTGAGGGTTATGGAGCCAACTATCACTCCACAGGCGTTAAGCGTCACTGATCCCATTGTTACACCTAGATGGATATTTCTCTCTTTTCGATATAACATCCTGTAACACTGCATTTTCATTTTACTGATATCCCTCAGATTATTCAACAAGGATAGATCATCCTCACTTAGGGAGTGGGAGACATAAGTAATTGTTTTTCTCCTGGTGTTCATACACTACGGCAGATCACATCCCCAGATTAAAGCTTTTCATAAACAGCAACTGATAGATTACTTTCATTACCAGTTGATAAACCTGTAATCGTCAAGTGAAGATAACCGACAGCTACATCTTTCGACTGTAAGGCAGGATACTTAGACAAATTGAAATCATGATTAACAGGCACGCTCCAGTGGTCGTTATAAAACTGTAGACCTTTACCATACGTTAATGTGCCGAGTATTTCCGACCCATATATTGTGTCATTGCTAACAAAGTATAAATGGTACGTAACTTTCACACCAGCAGGGAAACTACTAAGGGCACCATCATTATCAAAAGTGTGGGTAAGTACTCTTATCATAGTTTTGGCCTTATTAATATTTATAGACTCTATAGAGTAACTATCAATTTTAGTTTTAGGATCCCCACCTGCAGCTGCATATCCCCAGCTGACGCCTTTGACAAACCTGTAGCGGAATGGGTGGACATTATAGTTTTCCTCTAGGTATTGCTTACTTATGGCATCTGCTTGGTCAACAGCTGCTGGTATACCTGTAAGACTACTGTATCCCATATCAAGCGGACCAGTCATAAACCCTCCATTTAATGGGAGTTGGTTTTCATAACCGTAATATAAGCTCATATACTATAAGACATATCTGCTTAGGAAATATCCACATAGAAGTCCTCCCACTAGTATGAAGGTATTGGTAGGGGGGGTTGGCGGTTTGGACGCTGTGGGGCTTAACTACTTTTTGATTGGCCAAACTCTCAAGATGTGGCTTAACTACTTTTTGATCGGCCAAACTCTCAAGATGTGGTTTCATTACTTCAGTATGCACTTTCTTAGGAATTAGATGCGGCATAGTATGAATTGGTAATTTGGTTGGCTTCACTACTTCAGTATGCACGGTTAGATGTGGTACTGATTCTGGGGTTGGCACATGCCTTGGAGGTTTGTAGTTGACTCTACTGTTGATGCCAAAGCTCATAGTTGGTCCAGTGGTCTTCAGTAGATTGTTATATCCTGGAATGGCTTTTTTAAGAATCACCATGTCGGACGGCAGCAACCATAAAGATGGGCTCACGGCCATATTCAGAGTGACATTTGTATCCTTCACTGCTATGTTCATATTGTTGATCCATGTTGCTGTATCATAGTTTATGATGCTATCTTCTACTAACCTTCTGAAAACTTTCTGACTCTCTAATGCCCTATCCCCATATATGCTTTGTCTAGTTTTTGCCTGGCTGCCCAGTATTGTGTAGATGTATGCTTCTATAGAATTGTTGATTAATTCACTACCATTTCTTAATAGACCCTTTGATGTTCTTGGGACAAACTTTTTGTAGTCGTTTTTTAGATCCCTTATTCTAACTGCACCTGTCCATTTAGTAGAACTGTGGTCCCATTTCTCAGTATGCTCTACTTCCTGCCATGTCCATTTTGGTGTATGTCCTTTAATCCTACTGACTGGGAATTTGGACATTACTTCGGTGAGGTCAGCCTTTTTCATCTTCATTATTCTTCTGACAGTGAAGTACACATGGAATCTCATTAAGCTTGTTATCTGCTTGGGTGTGCTATCATTGAAAGTTAGGTGCTGAAGAGATATCCCACATGCATAAGTTGCCAACCAAGTGCCTATTAGACTTCTGTAGTACGACTATTCTGTATTCCATAGGGTGCTCTCCACTGTTGTTATTTTCAAAGGGGGTAAGCCACTGTTAAAATAGTTCTTACTGTTAACATAAATCCTAAATGTGTTTATGGGCTACGGCAGAACATACTCAACTGGGAATCTATCGTAGTAGCTGCCATATGGTGATGTGTGCTTTTTCCCTGATGGTAGCGACATTATGTGCTCCCCTGATATGATATTCCATATTTGTGGGAAGTTGCTATTGGTTGGTTCCTTAACTGGTGGCGCCTTATAGTTGTGTAGCCAAATCCACATTGACTTATCATTACGGAAAGTATCGCTATCTATGTTTGTACTCATTGTGTCACTGTTTGTAAACCATACATCAGTGGAGTCAATTGACCCATCCTTATTGACAGTTGTTGTGATGTTGAATTCGCTTAGGGTGACACGAGGGTACCTTTTAAGCAGCCACTTTTTCTTCTCGAGGTTACCCTTAGGCATGTTAGCCATTGCTTTGCTATAGTTACTACCATAGTATTGACGGTATAGATCATCTTCCATATTATAACATAAGGTACATTATAATGAGGAAGTTAAGTGTATTATTAGAGGGTCCATCCACTATAGTAGAGTTTCAAGAAAGTATACCAGTCTACGGTAGAGATCCCCATATCCTACTGAAGAAGGCTTACATCATGTGGAAACTGTATAATGTGACCAGTGGCAAAGGCAACTACTATGTTCTCAACAAAAAGTTTAACAAATTCCTTAGTGATGGCTACTACACCTTCCAGGACTTTAAGAGGGTACTGGAGGGCAACAATGGTATTAAACTGATTTTGCATAAACCTGAAGCTAAATGTACAATGACAACGGACTCTAGCACAACACTAGTATTACATAACCATCTAGCTACTTTACTAGGAATGAACACCCGTATATTTCTACCTGGTAGTAGTACTAAAAGTGCTAACATCATTAATGTGAACAGCGGGTTAAAGTATCTGAGGGTCACATGCAATATTATAGATCAGTCACTTATATGGAAAACGGGAAAAAGAGTGATGTTCTAGTAAATCTACCTGTAACAAGTAGACAGGCACTATTCGGCTCAACTCAGAGTTTCAGGGACATTGAATCAAGGGTAAGCGTGGATAAAGGCGTTGTTAACGCGTTAGAGTTTCATGTGACAGACCAGGACGGGAAACCACTGGATAATTATGGGAGCATCCTACTGGAAATGTACATATCATAGGAAGTAATGTATGGATAATGACATAGAATAGCATCCCACTACTGTACATATCATAGGAAGTAATGTATAGATAATGACATAGAATTAGAGCAGGGGTTAAGAGACATATACTACAACCCAGCAACTAGCTATCAATCAGCTGAGAGGCTATATCAAAAGGCATTGGCAGACGGTCTTAAGGTGAGTAGAAAAATGGTTGGGGATTGGCTGAAATCTTCGGACACGTACACTAGGTATAAGCCAGCTATTAAGAAGCATAAATTCAGAAAAACGATGGTCGACTACTTTGGTGAGCAGCTACAAATGGATCTTGTCGATATGGGTAAATACAAGAACCAAAACAAAGGGTGTTACTGGATACTGACAGCTGTTGAGATACTGAGTAGATATGCCTTTGCTGTGGCAGTCTATAGGAAAGACACTAAGAATATGACTAAAGCAGTAGAGGAACTTCTGAAGTAATTCAAAGAACATTTTGGTGATTACCCAAAACTAGCGCAGTTCGACGATGGTAAAGAATTCTATAACGTTGGGGTGAAAACGCTATTGGCGGGGCAATACTTCAGCACTAACTCAGATAAAAAAGGCGCTATTGTGGAAAGATTCAACAGAACCTTGAAAAGCGCAATGTGGAAATATTTCTACAGTAAAGGAACGTATAAGTGGACAGACGTATTGGATCAGCTGGTGAACAATTACAACAACACTAAGCACCATGCTATATTAATGAAGCCAGCCAACGTAAACAGGAAGAATGAGAGTGAAGTATGGACAAGTCTATTCGGACATCATTATGGAAGCCTTCCACTGCCTAAGTTTAAAGTTGGTGACACCGTTAGAATATCGAAGTATAAAAGCACATTTACTAAGGGTTATGAGGCTAACTTCACAGAGGAACTGTTCAAGGTAAGTAAGGTTATTCGCGGTAATCCTAATGTTTATGAGATAGAGGACATAGAGGGAGAGCCAATTATTGGAAAGTTTTATGAAAAGGAGTTAAGCGCGCTTGATAAGAAAGATGATGTGTATAAAGTTGAGAAAGTACTGAAGAGGAAAAAGGTGAAAGGCGAGAAGATGGCGCTTGTCAAATGGCTTGGCTATGACAGTAAGCACAACAGTTGGATAGCTGAGAGTAGTATACAAAATATAACTTAATGTATGGCTGAAGGCGGTTTTGATGATTATGAAATGGAGGACTTTGATGCCGACAAAATTGGGGACTATGATGATGCTGAACTTAATAGCGATTATAATAATATTTTGGAGGATAAAAATAGACTATACAAAAAATATGGTGATAATGACGGAACCCCTGAAGGCGTCAAAGTGAGATATAAAGAATTCAGTACTGCACTTGACGTAATTGAGGAGGAAAGAGACAGGCACCATGATGAGCAAACTACCAGCTTTATAGATAATCCAAATGATAGAAAAACAGTGACTATTGGGGGATTAGATCCTATAGAAGCCCCATCAGCTAAAACAGTATCAAACTATAAGAGAAGTATAACCTTTGACAAAAAAGCTGGTATAAGCCGTGTGCTTGGACTGGACTATCAATTCAGAATGGGAGATGGTGAAAGCTCCAAAGAACTAGTAGCAAACAGCACAGTAATTTTTGGTTGGAAAGGGGAAAAAGTCCATGGTCTTGCCTATAAAGGAATAAGAGTCTACTTGTCTAATGATGGAACAACATATAGAAAAACAGTTAATGTAAGAAGTCAGGGTATCCTGGGAGAGTTTAAAAATGTTTTACAGAAAGCGATTGAAGAGCATAGGATTATTGAAGAAGAAAAACAAAAATACCCCCTCATTGATACAACCCCTGAGGAGCCTATGAACATCACTGGTTTAACGTTAGAGAAAAATAGAGAGCTAAGGGGTGTCCTGACCCCAAGTAAGACAATTGACGAAACCAGTAGGCCACTCTTTCTAAAAGCGCAAGCTGACCACTATCAGGAAACTATTAACGAGACTAGAAAAATAATGGAAAACGATAACACCTCTGAAGTAGATTTTGAGATTAACGAACGCGTGATTGGTCTTGAAGAGGCTAGAGACAGAACACTAGAACAACTAGGGACTGAAGAGATTAGAACCCAGCAAGAAGAGGACATAAGCAGACTAATCCGGTTTAAAGAGTGGGCTAAGGAGAATATGGCTGGACTAGCAGCTATAGCAATCTCAATAGCCAGGATAATCACCACCATAATAGTAAGCGCAAGAAGTGCTGTAGTAAAAGGAGCACAAGCAATGAGTAAATTCGCTAAAGATGTTTATAAAACCTTTGAAAATCTAGCAAAGAAATTAGGTCCCATCTTAGGCCCGGTGTTTTCTGCTATTGGAACTATTTTAGCTACTGTGTTAAAATATGGGGCAAAGGGGTTAGCATGGTTGGCTTAAAACCTGTGGATACTGGCAATAGCACTAGCATGGTTTGTCTATGATAGGAGTAAAGCCAAATAAGATGCCCAAAATCTGTGGATACTTACGCTAGCATGGTTGATACAGTAAATAAAATATTTATATATGTATGCAGGATAGGATAAAAGCGACTTTCAAATCAAAAACAGTTGACAGCGGAAAAAGGGGGCAACGACGTGTTGTAGACGTCACTTTCAACCCAACAGAAATCCAATCGGGCCAGGACATTTATGTTAAACTAGCAACTCTTCCACTTAATCACGTATTAATTCCTGGTAGTAGATTTTTAACCTTCGATTTTAAAAACGGGAATACAGAATCCTACTATCAACCTAATCTGAAGAGCACCCTGTTTAAGCAGATTACCCATAAGTTTAACGGGGAGATTTACAGAGATCTTAATGAGGCTCACATACTCAAGTGCTATGAGGATCTATGGTCTAAAAGTGATAGACTGGGTAAAGTAGATCAAGGTCTTGGCGGCTCAGCAAATCTAGCCAAGCTAAGGAGTAAAGATGCTTCGGCTAGTGGATCTAACACTGATGATACACTTCTTAACGGTGTTTATGGTACTAGATTTAAGGTCCCCATTGATGATGACTTTCTAAGCAAGAATGGGGCTGTCTACCCACATGCCTTAGCAAATATACATGAGACTATTCTTAAAATCAACACCCCAGCAAAAGTACTACTACCCTAACCCTAACCCTAACTGGTGGAAGTGGAAAAAATGTACCAGCAAGTTTTAAACTGGAAAATATGAAAATGAGATATGAGACAATTGAGAATGAGCACCTAGCCCAGGATATTGAATCAAATTACAACAGTGGGAAATCCAGCTACTACTCCCATGTGACATTAGTGAAAACTTTTCCCGTTGGTACTGCAACTACAAAAATCAATGAGAATATCAACTTACCTAGGAAAAGTATGAGGAGTATTATCCTTCTGTTTAAGAAATCTACGGATGGGAGCGAAAGCTACTACTACCCCAACATTGAAAGTGTTAAAATAAGTTTCCAGGGACAGCCTAATTATTTGTATAGCCAGTCACTGAAGAAGTTTGACTTTTTTGAGGAGGCTAGTAGGTTTTTTTTCCCAAGCAATAATACCCTCGATAGAAATATTACACAGACAAGTTTCTTCACGGACAAATTTGCACTTGTTATCGACTTCTCATCTACTAAACTAAAACAAATTCAGGGGCAGGGAGCAAAACTTACTGACAGCCAAAATGGGGTCTTATTTGAAATAACTAAGTCATCTCCATCCTCTAGCGTCTGCACATGTTATATGTATGTAGTAAGCGTCGGGCTGCTGAATATTAACAACGGGATGCTACAATCAATTCAATACTAATTTATGAACAACCTACCCAACACCACACTAATAGTTGGACCATCCGGCTGTGGAAAGACCTATAAATTACTTGAGATACTCACAGAGGAGTTTATGCACCACTACGACTACATCATAATCCTTTGCCCAACAATATGGATTAACCAAACCTACTTAGACTGGAAATACCTAGAGTGATCCTGATGTAATTGGCCTCGACTGCCCTTATGAGCGAGTTGACGATGTGTTAAAGTTTATTATAAAAACATTTACAGGAAGCAAAACAGCAATAGTCGTAGATGACATGAGTAACCGCAAAGAACAGCATATTAATACCAACATGACCTATTTAGCCTATAGCGGGTGACATCATAACTTCTCCCTATATATACTCAGCCAAAAGTTAAATAGTATTTCCACTGGCGCCCGAGAAAACGTGACTAGAGTACTGTTTTTCAAAACCCATAACAAGCGCAGTAAAAAAGTTCTTGATGAGGAATTCTTCAGCCGCAGTGAAAATGGTGAGGTGTTAATGAGGAATTTGAGTGAGGGAAAATATATTGATATAAAATTAAATGGTGATGAAGCGACTTATGAAGTAAAATAAAATCTGACTAAGTATATGCCTAAGAAGTTATCCACTATTCCAGAACTAGATGAAAAACTGGAGGAATTAGTAAATGCAACAGTTTAAATAGACCCACCAGAAGAACCCATAAAAAGTGATAAAAGAGAAGAGTTGATTAAGGCTAGTGAGGACGGCTATATAACAAAAAAGGTAAGCGTGTTGAAAAAAGCCACTGAAAAAAGTATTGAGAAACTCCATGAGAAATATTTAGCTAAAAGAAAAAAGGATGCTGATGCGCTTCTTACTGATCTGATCATAAGTCAGTTCGCCGGCGCGTTAGGAGGGTTGAACGTTATTGAAAGTCCAGAAAGTCTAGCAGATGAGTTGAAAACAAACATACTTCTGAAAAAAGATATAGAGAATATGGTTTCCCTAATTAGTCCATATATTCCCATTATTGGAATTATATCTGGCGTTGCAACTACTGGAAAACATGTCTATCAACATAAGAATAAACCACCTCAAAAAATAAATGATAATGAAGGCCATAAAAACATAGAATAAGGCCACCCCAAAAAATAAATGAAGGCCATCAAACAGCTTAACGCCATATAGGCCACCCTTAGTAGTGTAAGAATGGGGTGTGTGGGCACATCTTGCCTGTATTACTTTTTATAAATATCGTTGGAAAGGAGGAATGACTTTCCGACGATATTTATAAAAAGTGATACAGCCGAGGTGTGCTGGTACCCCCATTCTCTATACTACTCGGGCCCAGGCCCAGGTCTGAACGTGTGCATGGTTATGACCGGTCCAACCTGAGAAGTGAACAACGACATATAACAAAGGTTTTCTCATTAACTATGCCGCAGTCCAGTTGTATATTCGATTTTGTTATATACCAAGTGTCATAGTTACTAAAAGTTAGGAAAAAAATGAATTTCAAGGTATAGCGCAGGATTTATTGAGGAGCGTGTCTTCGGATCTCTTGATGCACGATCACGTTATGAGAAGAATGGCACTATTACCGGTAGACGTCATATCGGTAATAGATTTATTGTCTAATTTGCCAAATATATATTTTAGTGCTTGAGATGTGGTTAGTCTCCGGTCAATCACGCAAGAGTAAACAGGATTCGGAACTCTACAAAAACAAAAACAAAATATACATTATTCTCACGCCGTTTCATACCGGTATGACATCACACTTACCGGTAGTACCAGGCTTTCTTTCGACGCGGTCGTTGTTCAATCATTTAAATCATTTCTTCGTTTTTGAATTGAAGCTTTCGAAATCTAACGAAAAATAGAATAACCTCCAATAGTATAGTTGACCTTTAAACAAATATATTACTTTGATCCAAACTATAATGTTTGAAAAACATCGCGGGATGATATAAATATGCTTTCTTTTGAGCCACCTTAAGATAATTTTGAAACCTTATTAATTATTTTCTTCGATTCTTTTATAAAGGAGGTGAGCGATGCTCACGAATACAGTTTGACGAGGAAGAACAGCAAGGTCCAGTTAGATTCTTTAATGGGAAAAGTAAGTAAAACGTGAAATCGTTATTTTCAACTACTTACTAACCGATAGTGAAGTCTTTACGGTAAAATATCAAACTGTGGCTTTGCTGTTATTGACCGAGTGATAGCGAGGTCAATACAGCAACGCCAAGGTTTAATATTTTACCGTAAAGACCGAATAGTTGAGATTATTAAGTAGTTTATTGTATCGCACTTTTTACTGCTTCTTTTAACTTCGTCAAAATTTCAAACTAAACCCTTTTGCCGTTTTTTTTCTTGTCATACTAAAATTTACCTTCAGCATGCTACTCGTCATTTGTTTAAGTTATTTTCATCGTTTTAAAGTAATAAAAGTTATTCAAGCTGTTTTTTAAAGAATTTTCGTTTTTTTCGCTAGTAGGGCATTTTCGTAATGCCCGCGGGCATTGCGGAGAAATCTTGCCTCGTCAGCAACCAATCACAGCGCGTGATTTGGCCGGAAGTAACCTGTGCCATATAATAAAATAATATAAGGTGTTGGTATAAAGAATTCTATGATCAACTAATTAAATATAGGAACCTCAGAAAAAAAAAGCAAAGATTAATTTTACTAGTATTGTTTATGCAATATTAAATTAACATGTTTTTCTCTTCTTTCAGTTCACATCGTGGCGTCGACCGTAAATGCGGAGGAAAACGACTGTATGACAGAAGAAATATATGTTACTATTGTGAAAAGGCCAGTCCCAAAATGACCCGTCATTTGCTGGGAGTGCACAAGAACGAGAGAGAAGTCGTCGAAGCCTTGGCTTTTAAAAAAGATAAGAAAAAGAAGAACAAGATGTTAGAAAAAGTTACGTTGATGGGCAACTTTGCCCACAACCTGAAAGTGTTAGAAAAAAATGAAGGCGAGCTTAAGGTAGTATCCTTAAAAACACAATGTAATACAATGATTAGAATGTAATACAATCGTAATTTTTTCTTCTCGTGCAGTATCAGAGTATAATTGTGAACATTTTCGCTTTTAAGGTGGTAAGACGGCCAACAAAGGATCAAAAAGTTGATCCAATGGACTATTTGCCATGTTATCATTGCCATGGATTCGTCCAGAAGTCAGAGCTGTGGAGGCATGTAAAAACCTGCCAGTTTTCGACGGACAGAAGTTGAGCAGAAACGCAACAAAAAGTTGCAATATAAGGGAAGATTACTTCTTGCTGCCAATCAATTCCGCGCTGGGAGCAGTAAGGAACTTTCAGAAGGAGTAATTTCTATGATGTCCCAAGACGACATCACGTTAGTCGCAAGACGTGACCCTATTATTTGATCTTCGGGTCGCACGTCTTAGAAAAGGTTGGCGTGAAAAAAGCCTTTACGTTTCCCAAAAGATGAGGGAGTTGGCGAGATTGCTCATTCAAGCAAGGAAAGAAGCTAAGAATCCGACCATATCAATCAAGGATCTGCTGGCCCCAAACTATTTTGATTTGGTTGTATCGTCGGTTCGCTCACTTTGTGGGTACAAGAAAAGTGGCTATGACAAGCCTTCGACAGCTATGAGAATTGGATACGCAATGAAAAAGGTAGTTTTTTTAGCTTTATATGTATATCAGACACTTTTACTTAGCAGTATAACAGGCACGGCGGGACTGGGAGACTCCCCCCACTTTTTCTCTGGAATAACTTTAATTTATTGAGGTTATTGTGTACAGGCCTACGGCGTAGTTTAAAAAAAATTTGAATATAATATCATAATGAAAATAGAATGCTAAAGTAATAGGTTTAGTTTCTGTTACTAATTCGTTTGTATCTCTAAACGAAAATCGTCAAAGGAATTTCGGTACATTTACTATTGATGACTTTCAGTGATGAACAACATAATTTGGACGCTCTTAGGCATTTACTGTTGTAATAAGGTTTAATATTTAATAATTACACAAATTTTAAAACAAAAAGAATTGATGCTAACATAATCAGAGTTCTTGTTTTCTGAGTGATTAATGAAATTTAGAAGCGTTTTTAGCCATCTCAGAGGTATTGATTTTGAAAAATTACTTGAAGGAGTATACTCCACCCCCATTGTTAGCTGCCCCCCTCACTTCATATACTGTTCTGCTGTCCTGGTATATATAATGTCATACTTCGAACTCGTTTACGCTCAAACTATCTGAGCCCCATTAGATCGATGCATGCTTAAAACGCCTCACTGGTGATCATGCAGAAGGTTGTGGGTTCGAGTCCCGCTTACATGGTAACTTAGAAATTTTTCTGAGTAAAATAGCCCGAAGAAGATATCTGTTATTGAAAACATGTTATTGAAAACATGTAAATCTGTTATTGAAAACATGTAAATTAACAGTAATTGTGTTATGAAAAGTGCTGCATTTTTACAGTAAAATGTACGTACTGGTAATGTGATGCTACCAGTACATTTTACTGTAAAAATGCAGCAATTTTTAAAATACAGTCTTTGCTATTTTGCAGCACTTGGCATCCAAGCCGCTAGTACGTTTTACTGTTAAAATAGCAGATATTCCAAACAGCGTAATTCTTATGCATATCTGAATTCCATATACGTCTCTTCTCTTAACAAGGCAGCTTTTGTCATTCGTGGAGAGGCGTTGAATGGGGAGAGACTACGATGGAAAAAAAGATGTTGATGATTATTTAGAACTTTCACGAAATGTACTGGACTGACAAAGTATCCAGCCATGCGCTAAATACTTTATCATTCCGAAAACACAATAAACCAGAATGGCTGCCCATCACCAGTGACTTGAAGAAATTGAGGAAATTCCAAACTGAGAAGCTGGAAGAGTGTTATTGGCGACTCACTGTCATAGATTCGCCGGAGAATTGGAGAGATCTTGCCGATGTTGAATCACGTACATTGTTTGAGAGTTAATTTATATCAATTTTTACTAAGAGTTAATGTGAGTAATTTGTGACTGTACTAAGAATAAGCTAATATTAATCCGACAACTCTATTATTTGTTGTCTGTTCAGTTATAGATGCACAGAAGACGTCACAACGTGGAAAGAACATCAGTGACCCACTCACCCCGGCAGCTTGTGGGCCACTTTTTGTTCTTACCACGTTGTGACGTCATATGTGCATCTATAATTGAACAGACAACGGCAAAATGGAATCTATTTGTTAAATTTAAAATTGATTGCTCAAAAGTGTTGCCAGAACGCGGAAAATGCTATTCTAGAGACCTAAATTTTAGGGGGCATGCCCCAGATCCCTTAGATATGCCAACCCACAAAACATTTGAAAATGATCAGTTTTCAATTTTTCTTAGGATGACCGCTGATGCATCTCATAACAGACGTCTTGCCCTTTTTAGATTATTTTAGTGTCTATGAATTTTCCTTTTTTGCAGCGGGAGAAATTCTTTCTGTATTTTCAGCTCAAAATGTATAACAAAACAATTTTTTCAATTTGACCTTTTTTATATCAAGAATTATCAAGATCTCTATTTCTCGCAGATGACACGATAATTCTTGGACCGCGATAATTCTTGATACCAAAAAATCTTTTCCAATTGTTGTTTATTATTATCATAAATCTTTAAAGAAAACTGATCTACTTATTAGTATAGCTTTTCCAAATTTCTAGGATTTTTTGTTCGTTTTCTCTCTAAGTTGTGATATTTGTAAAAAACTTAAGAAAAATTCTTATAGACGTTGATCAATTGCTGTCTAGATGGCCACGGACCCTATAATGCAAATAAGATGTGTTGTATTGTATGGTGCTACAATGAAGTGATTTAGTTTTAAATCACCCAGAACGCTTTAAAAAGGCCAGTATTAAACAAACGAACGGATATTTTTACTGATTTGTTTTAAATATCAACATTTTGTGAATAAAATCTCCACGTAAACGATAGTTGACCGTCGGGTTTCGTCTTCATAGAAATCTAAAACTTTTGCATATGTGCACTTTCTATAGATTCGACATGGTGGAGATTGTTGATAAAAGGAAAAGAAAACTTACGGTCATTTTAACCCCAGATGTAAAAAAGGCAATCGTGCTGCTAAACCAAACGAAAGAAAAAGGAAATGTGGCCCGGGAAAATCCGTACGTTTTCGCCGTCAACAACGGAAACTCTAAACATGCTCTTAGAGGCAACGCTGTTCTCTCAAAGGTTTGTGAGATGGCCGAGCTTAGCCAACCCTAGCTCATAACGTCAACCAAGTTGAAAATATGTTGCAACAGTTTTGCAGCTGGTTGACAAGAACCACAATGAGCTGGGTTGGTTGGCAAAACATTTGGGACACGACATAGATGTACACAAAGATTTTTACAGGTTGCAAGAACACACACTGGAGATGGCAGTTGAGGGAAATCTGTTAATGGCCATAGACAATGGCGAAGCAAACCGATTTGCGGGGAAAAGTCTGCGGGGCATTTCCATAAATGGTAAGACTTTTATACGTATCATAATTATGACCAGAAACAGAATAATTTTTTTTTGGCCTTAGCTAATTCTAAGTTTATTCTAACGCTATATATTATTCTCAAACTCATTAATAATTCATGAACCAAAAACAAAATAAATTAATGTTTAATTAGTGTTTTGAAACTGGAGGAACATCTCCCAACGCACGTGACGACGTTTTGAAATTTTTCAAAAGTACTAGGACTTTAAATAAATATTTCGAGTCCTTGGACTTTGAAAATATGTAAATTACTATGTTTGAAAAGTCAGTTCAAAAGGCACTCGAAATCCCGGTAAAATCCTCCGTCTCGTATTTAAATTCTTTTGTAATTTAGATTTTTCAAATCCATTGGATGAAGATGAAGAAGGTAAGTTACGTTTATCTATTTCTCCTTCACACTTTTTGTCTTTACTTGTAAGTTGCCATTTAGTTGCCATAATGTGGAAAATAGTTGCTGGCAGTGCAAATTTTTAAATACACCATAAGTTAAACAATAGTATACACTTAATAGGATAATTCATTCGCAGCTATAGATGCTAGCAGAGAGTGTTTATGTATACAGAGCAAGTTTACCACTGCATTACATTCTTAACATTCTCCACTAGTGCTGATGCTGTTAGAAACAATTATTGTACAAATTATATATATATATATATACATATTATACTGGCGCGTAAACGATTTTGAAAGAAAAATCAGTTTAGCAATCGGAATCAAGCAGTGTTTTGCACAGTCAGCGATTAATTTGAATTCGTGGAAACTGGACATAATGCGACCAGTGTTTCAAGTTTGTAGCAGCTTGATAAGATAATGCAATTGCTAAAACATTTTCAAAGACTTGTAAAAATAACAAGGCTGATGTGAATACATCTTGTTGACAAGCTGCATGTGACATTCTTACGGGTGTAGATTTGATGTCATTTGAACACGAAACAAGTTGAGTAGAGACACGAGCTGAGGTGAAGCCTATTCGCCTTAATTAAATTGGGTATACGAGAGATTTTTTTTTTCATAGAATCCGAAGTTCCCTTTAGAATGTTTACATGGTCATTCTTTGGAATGAAAATACACGCTACACAATATCTTCTGGATCCCAGCTGGCTGACAGTCGCATGACATGGTTTCTATAAAAAATTAATTGATCATTTGAACCTGGAACTTCGATCAAAATTAAGTTTGCTAAGCAAGACTAGTTGAAGAATTCGTACTTTTTTAGGGTGACTGTACTATGAAATAGACTGGAAATGTCTCTTGAATTTGAATTTTTTTTTAAATAGTTTACAGAAAATTTATAGTAAAATCCTTGCAACTGATTACGTTCTTCCAGATGGAACGTAGTAGTTTGTTTTTATATTATATATGTAAACAGTGATGATTAAAAGCAGTGATATTTAATGTTTAACTGGGTTTTAAAGTTAAACTTTTTTAACTGCTTCTAATCTCTTATGTTCTCATTCTGACGCGCAAAAATATTAAGAAATCGAATATATTAATGGGACGACTTCTTTTCTTTCACTATTAGAAGAACAAACGAATCCGGAATCCCATTCCAATGGCGATGTGGGAGGTTAGCGTTATATTTTTAATAGAGCTGTGCTACTTCTTTTATAAAAAAGATGAGGCAATTATTGGCTATGATTTCATACATCCTGTTATTAAACATACATTTAAAACTGAATAAATCTTTAGTAAAAAATGAAACAAATCTTATGCAACATAAAAATGATGAATCTGGAAGAGTTCAAACAATTGCAAATCCTGCAATATCCTACGGTGCTAATGTTTGAACATGACTGACTGCATGCCTGTCTGCAAATGAAAACCTAACTGACATGCACTGTCTAAAGGAATTAATACGACTGACTGACTGACTGACTGGTTGATTGATTGATTGCCTGACTGATTGCCTGACCGGATACTTACGGTATAACCTTGCTCTGCTGCCTGAGTCCTAGTAGTTCAATGGTTAGACCGTCAGACTAGTACTCGGAAGGTTACCTATGGTATAACTTTGCTCTGTCACAGGAGTTCTAGTAGCTTAATCAACGTACAGATGAATATACAAAACAGTACACTGCACCAAAAATCGATGCTGTAATATTGAAGATGGAAAATGGCCACCCGCGTTTACACAGCTTTATATAGATAAGAAGGGTACAACCTCCTCTTTAAGGCATTGTTGACCTGAAGAATGCGACTGTGCCCCAAAATATAGTGATTTTTAAAATGTTATTTTTACTACAGTACACAAAACTAAAAATTACGGCAACCACTGAGTGTTTTAATAAAATATAACAATAGCGAAACTCCCAATGCTGAAATCATTTCAATTGCGATTCTACGCTACAACTAGGTTTTAATCATAGACTCCTGATGACTAAAACCTAGTCGAAACGTAGAATCGCAATTAAAATGATGTCAGTATTCGGAGTCACTATTGTCGTGTATTGCACAAAACTATATTTAGAAAAATCCATTTTTATTCTAACTTCGCTATATCTTTATAGAAATGTATCTTAACCTTAAATTATTTTGTTATTTAGATGAATGAATCCATCTGATTCAGATGAAGGAAGGTAAGTTACTTAAATCATTAAATGTATTTAAAACAGAAAATTTGAAGTAAAAATTGTTTTTGCAGTATTAGCTTTTGTTATAACATTTAAGCCATTTTTAAAAAACTTTTAAATAAATCTCGTTTATATTGATTCCCAATAGCGAGTTTATAGCGAGTCATAATCAGACAATTAAAATAAAACTGACTAACATAGAAGACTGCCCACCACAGAAATCCGACTCATCCGAATGTGCTTTTAAAAATCATCAATTTTTAGAATATAAGTTCAAAATTACGGCTGTCAACACCACTCACCTTCAAAGTAAACACTATCCTATGAGATTTAACGTGGTTGCCTGCTTGTAACAAAAAATGCTATCAACGGTGATTTTGGCTACTTTTCTCAAGGTATACCCATTCGTACAACAAGCAACATGGTGCGAAAAGTAGAAGTAGCGTCTACTTTTCGCAACATGTTGCTGCAACCTGCAACAAGCAGATGTGTTAAAGCCTAGTTTCCATATAATCGCCAGCGATCCACAGCGATTCTGAGCGATCGACGACGGTCCTATGGAAACACTTTCCAGCGATCCGGCGACCGTTAGCCGGCGATCGTGATCGCTCACGATCGCGGAGATGTTCTATCCCAGCATCGTGAGCGATCACGAACGATCGTCGGCGATCATAATTTTGGCGTACGTTGTTATTTCGCTTTTACCAAAATTGCAAGGTATTATTTTTGTCTACGCATTTACTTGCAAATATTGTGATGAAAAGCTACTGTTTTCCCAGGAGTTATGAAACAAATGATGTCAATAAAAGGTTTTGGTGCTCTATCTCGCGTCTTAGTCTAATTTAAAATGCGGTCCATGTAATCACCCCCTTAGAAAGCTGTTTGAACTTTAGCGTTTTAAGTTAAAACAACTCCAGTAAAAGGTACATTAACAAAAGGTTTTCTGTTTTCCAACCATTGTTCACACGCTAGTCTATTTTTAAAACAAAGCAGCAATGAATCAGATGGCGTAGGGAAATGGAATCAATGAGTACACGTTATATATGCATATACACATCGGGCAAGATTGAATCGTCTTGCACGGCCTGGTACCGGTTTTGTACGTGGGTGTAATTTTTTTCGGACTAGTTTAAACGTATGGATCGTGCAATTATCCCATATCCGTTTCGCGCCGTAAGCGAGGGGAATATACCTTTTATACGCGCTAAACGTAGTAATTGTTAAGTCCGATGTGCAGCTTTAGCTTGGAATTTCATTTTACTACAGTACACAAAACTATATTTAGAATAATTTCAAGTTTATTCTAACTTTGCTATATATGTATAAAAATATGTCTTACCAATCCCTTAATTTATAAATTCTTCTGTTTATTAGATTTTTCAAATCCATTTGATTTAGATGAAGCAGGTAAATTACTTCTATTTATTTTTGCTTCACACTTCTTACCTTGTAAGTTGCCATGGTGTTGGGAAAAGTTACTGGCAGTGCAAGTGGTAAAATTTAAGTTAAACTGTTTAACGCCTTTTTTAATCTCTTATATTTTCATTCTGAAGCGAAAAAAAAACATTAAGAAATTTAATATAGCAATGACACGAATTATTTTGTTCCTTTATTAGATGAACAAACCAATGAATACCATTCTTATGATGATGTGCCAGGTTAGTGTTATATTTTTAATAGAGCTGTGTCACTGACTTCTTTTATAAAAAGATGAAGCAATTATTGGCTATGATTGCATACATCGGCTTTCATAAAACATGTACCTAAAACTGAATGACTCTTTAGTACAAAATCAAACAAATCCTATATAACATAAAAATCCTGTTAGAATTCTAAAAGGACTATTATAACACTTCAAGAAAGAAGTTCTGTACGGTTTTGCAGGCAGCCAATCAATAGAACAACATAATCAACAGATGAACATATAAAGGGGATATTACACGGTGGCGAGAAGATATGGATTTTATGTTCGAGTGACAAGGACATGTCACCGGTGAGCGTAGCGAACGAGTGAGATATTGTTCTTACCACAAGAACATAAAATCCATATCTTTGAGCAACCGTGTAATGTTCTATTTATTATATGGACAACTGGAAGTGACGTTGTATTTATTATATGGACAACTGGAAGTGACGTTGATAAACTGTGTTTAATGATATATATATATATATATTTATTTTCGAATATTTTGACAGGATATACATTTCAGTAATAAATTACTGTTGTCAACATGTGTCCTGTATAAATAAAATTACTTCACAAAATAGCCTATATAGTAATAGCCTATATATATATATATATATATATAATATATATATATATATATATATATATAATATATACCGTGGGTACCTATTAGCGATAATGCAACGCTCACTACCCTTGTGGAAGTTTGAGCACTCTGGGCCCATGCGCACTTCACGCTATCTGAATGTATTTCACCGATGCTGTCCCACATGCGGTTGTCACCGACGATCGCATGTGTATAAGTAATTGATGAAATTCATTCAGATTGTTCCAAGCTACACTGATGAGCTGTTGTACAGCGAAACACCGTGTCTGTAGATTGAAATATGTACGCTCCTTCACTTCGGTGTTGTTGAGCACTCTGCGAAGTTGCCGTGGGTACCTATTAGCGATAATGCAACGCTCACTACCCTTGTGGAAGTTTGAGCACTCTGGGCCCATGCGCACTTCACGCTATCTGAATGTATTTCACCAATGCTGTCCCACATGCGGTTGTCACCGACGATCGCATGTGTATAAGTAATTGATGAAATTCATTCAGATTGTTCCAAGCTACACTGATGAGCTGTTGTACAGCGAGACACCGTGTCTGTAGATTGAACTATATATAATATATATATATATATATATATCAGCTATATCAGCTATCGATTGACCAGGCGGGAATCGTAATCTTATGATAAATATCAGCATAGTATATAGCATAGTATTTATAGCATAATATTTTAACATTGGTTTATGTCAAAATATTATGCTAGGCTTTGATATTTATCATAAGATATATATATATATATATATATATATATATATATATATATATATGAGGTCAATTTGGGTGCTGACCTGTAGCTTAGTCGGTAGAGCGTTGGACTAGTAACCAAAGGTCGTGGGTTCGAATCCCAGCCGGACCAAGTAGAGTTTTCTCTACTTGTCCGGTATGGTTCGTCACTCGGAGTAACACCTTATTATTATCATTATTCTCCACCCGGGTTCACCGTTCCGCATGTGGGACAGCATCGGTGAAATACATTCAGATAGCGTGAAGTGCGCATGGGCCCAGAGTGCTCAAACTTCCACAAGGGTAGTGAGCGTTGCATTATCGCTAATAGGTACCCACGGCAACTTCGCAGAGTGCTCAACAACACCGAAGTGAAGGAGCGTACATAGTTCAATCTACAGACACGGTGTTTCGCTGTACAACAGCTCATCAGTGTAGCTTGGAACAATCTGAATGAATTTCATCAATTACTTATACACATGCGATCGTCTATATACACGCGATCGTCGATATATATATATATATATATATATATACACAGTATATATATACACAGTATATATAGATAAATGTGTTGATAAGAAGTATCGAGTACAAAATTATACGGGTAGAGTGCTTAATGCCGAAGCAGAGCGACATAACATCAAAACACAAGTTTGAGTTACTTCATAAGAACTTTATTCACGACAAATTTGTTTGACATATTAGCTACGTTTATACTCTTTAACGAAACTACACAAGTACGGACATCGTTTGAATTTGAATTTGAATTTAATTAATAATATTTTAACAGCGTAATCTCGTCAGCATCATATAGTTGCTGTTATCAGTGAGGTCGCTGAACCTAACAACGGGCCTGTACCTCAGTTTTTACTTTTTACAGTTTTTTGATATTATATTATACCAAAAGGTATAATATAATATCAAAAAACTGTAAAAAGTAAAAACTGAGGTACAGGCCCTAACCTTAGTGGGCGTAAGTCCGACGTGTATAGGTTTAACTAGGAAAATCATTCAAGTTCATTTCACTTTACTACAGTACACAAAACTATATTTAGAATAATTCTAACTTTGCTATATATTTATAAAAATGGCTCTTAACAGTCCCTTAAATTCTTTTGTTATTTAGGTTTTTCAAATCCATTGGATTTTAATGGAGAAAGTAAGTTCCTTCTATTTATATTTGCTTCACACTTCTTGCCTTGTAAGTTGTCATAGTGTTGCAAATAGTTCCTGGCAGTGCAAATTTTAAAATACACTATAAATTAAATAATAGTATACATTTAACAGGCTAATTCATTTGTAGGTGCTAGCAGAGAGCTTTTACAGAGCAGGCTTACCACTGCATTACATTCTTAATTTTTTCCGCTTTAAAGGAGTGCTGATGGTTAACTTTCTCCACTTTAAAGGAGTGCTGATGCTGTTTGTGGCAATTTAAGGGAAACAAGACTTCATGTTTCTTTCGTATTTAAATAGATACTAAAAATTAGAGTAAAATCTGAGAGACTGCTTCTACATTAGAGGTGCCGTTAGAATACCGCCCGGGCATCTGCTACTAGGACGACATATGGCTTGCCGGGCATCAGGTATGCTCTCTTCTAAAATAATTTGTATAGTTTAGTGAAACATCGTAAACTACATTCGGAACGTAGTTTCATTGCCTGAGCTAACAATCATGTTATAATGGTTGGTCAGTTACAATACTTCTGTTGTAGTTTTCAAACGATTTTTAAGGCCCATCGTTTTTATTTTAGTAGATGAACTACTAGAGCACGATCAGCCACGATGGTGCAAATGATGTGACAGGTTAGTTTTTACACTCTTTACGCAGTACACCACCTTTTTATGAGTTACTTTTGTTTGTGCTTTTTCCTCAAGTTTTATTTATTTTATAAGATAAGAATATGACGTAAACATACTATGTCATTAGGTAGAAAATATTTATAGCATACAATAATCTAATATAAATTAGACTTGCGTATTACCGAACTGTACAGTATTTACAAATCAAGTAAAGCCCTTCAACGATATAGCATTAAGCATGACGACCGCCGAGGAGTTCAGAGACTTGCTACTGGCATTGAACTATAAAGAAATAACGTTTTGGGCGGCTATACTGGCAAGTCTATATCAACTAAAATGAAAAGAATTGCAAATGGATGTAAAATAGGACACTGCAATATTGATTGTGGTGAAGTGGTGCAATGGTGAAATTTAACGTTTAACAGGGTTTTAAAGTTAAGCTGTTTAACCTTTTTTAAATTTTTATATTCTCATTCTGACGCAAAAAAAACAAAAAACATTAAGAATTGAATATAGCAATGACACGAATTACTTTGTTCCTTTATTAGATGAACAAACCAATGAATACCATTCTTATGATGATGTGGCAGGTTAGTTATATTTTTAATAGAGCTGTGTCAGTTCTTTTATAAAAAAATGAAGCAATTATTGGCTATGATTGTGTACATCGGCTTTCATAAAACGTGCACTTAAAACTGAATAACTCTTTAGTACAATATCAAACAAATCCATATAACATAAAAATGATAATCCCGGTAGGATTCTAACAGGACTAGTATATCACTTCAAGAAAGAAGTTCTGTACGGTTTTGCAGGCGGCCAATCAATAGAACAACATAATCAACAGATGAACATATAAAACAGTACACCACACTAATCATTGTTGTAATATTGTAGAAATAGAAAATGGCCACCCTCGTTCGTATAGCTTGATAAACAAAATTATATATATATATATATATATATATATATATATAATTTTGTTTATCAAGCTATACGCTCTCTCTCCCTCTCCCTCTCCCTCTCCCCCTTTTGGGGGGAGGGGGGAGGGAAGGCCATTTTGCAACTATAAAAAGCTTTAACCCCACCTTAGTAGTTCAATTCCAATCAACCTTTGCTAGTCAGTCAGTAGAAATATCATCATTTCGTTCCGCATTATGCCAAGGCAAACTCGTTCACCAAGAACGCCTTCTACAAGGACACGTACAACTGCTACGCCCTACAGCCGTAGGTCGCCTCACATGAATGGCCCAACCACATCGGGCCTTTCTTCCACCACCAACTTGGCGTTCGATAACGAGACGCCTACAGAAGTTTTGCAACTTCTCCTTCAAGAGCGACACCTTGCGCTCACTGGTTCGTGTTCAACTCTCCTTGCAAGGTTGAGACGGCAACACCACCAAAGTTCCGTCATTAATTCCGCTACTGAAACTCCGCCACAAAATCCTTCTCCACAGTTGACCGCTCAGCAAGGACCATATCAAGGTGCCGAAACCGCCATCCAAACACCACCGATCTCACTCCCGAACTCAGACACCCTCGACCAGCTCGCCTCTCGCTTGGTTCCCCTCATCGAAGCGCGTTTGAACCCAAACGCTACCCAAACCACCTCGCCTTCTCAAGTGTCGCTAACCTCCGCGCAGCAGTTCTCTTCCACCACTACTAACGACGTCTCCTCTGCCATCCTAACAACACGATACCCTAACGACCAAGTCCACCTTACCCAGATGCCGACCGTGCGCCCTGATGGTGTTACCCTCAACCTAGAAGACCCTGCCTCCGTTCAACAACTTCTCAGTCAAGACCAGGAAAATCCGGAAGCTGCCCACATTTCAAAGAAAACCGAGCAAGCCATTACCAACGGTGAGTACGTCGATTTTGCTTCTTTACTGCCCGTGAATACGGATAACGGTTTAGGCGAAGACCAATTTTACGGTCTCTTTAAATAACCAGAGCGTGACAATTCCCCTCCCTCACTCAGCCAATACACGTAATAAAACGCATAAATACGATCGACAAATGGTTATTTGCCTTTACTGTTTATGCCTCTGTAGTGGTTGCGAAATTCCCTAACCGCGCTTTAGCTTTGTTCAATTACATGCAAATTATTAGTACCGCGGCTGTCAAGTTTCGTGGCCTGGCTTGGTGTGCGTACGACATTGAGTTTCGAAAACGCGCAGCAAAAAACCTAGGCGTCAACTGGGGACAGCGCGACATGCAATTGTATCTCGACAAATTCACTGGCCTAGCTCAAGGCTCATGTTTCAGTTGCGGTTCGGCTGACCATCTCGCTGAGGAATGCCCTCTTTTTGTCCCGTCTAATAGGTCTCGCCAGCAGTTCTGCCAAAATTTCAACAAAGGTGTCCAGTGTTCCCATGTTCCATGCCCTTTCCTCCACCGCTGTAACCGCGAAAACTGCGGAGAATTCCACGCCAACTGCAACCACGACCACCAGTCTAGCTCTTCAGAGTCCACTCGTTCCCGTCGACACCGTGACAAATAGTCACTTAGCTTCTCTGTCACCAAAAACCCCAATTAATGTTGATCTCTTAGAATCTTATCTTCTTACTCACCCCGACCGCTCCTTTGTTACTTTTCTCTGTAATGGCCTTTGGTATGGTTTTAAAATTGGTTATGAGGGACCTCGACACCCATTTTTTAGTTCAAACCTTATAAGCGCCAAGAAATATCCGGATATAATCGAGTCCAATTTATTAGACGAGGTAACCCAAGGGCGTACCGCGGGGCGTTTCAACAACCCCCCTTTCGACAATTTCCAAATTTACCCTGTGGGACTTGTTCCAAAGAAACACACAAACAAATGGCGCACAATTTTTCATCTCTCGTACCCCAAAGGCTACGGCCAAAGCGTTAACGATCATATCTCACAGGAAATTTACTCTTTACAATACATCCGCTTAGATGACGCGATAAAACTTATTCAAGAGCTCGGCCCCAGTTGCTTTATGGCCAAAACAGACATAAAATCTGCCTTTCGCAACATCCGGGTGCACCCCGACGATTGGGAACTACTGGGAATGAAATGGAAGAATATGTTTTTCTTTGACATGGTCCTCCCTTTTGGTCTACGCAGTGCTCCTTTTTTGTTTAATCTTCTTTCGGATGCTTTAGAGTGGATTCTAAAAACCCATTTTGATATCCACAGGGTCCTACATATTTTAGACGACTTCTTTTTGGCTGACCCCTCTGTCCTCTACATGCTCAACATCTTTGTGTAAACTACTCTGTCTTTCACTGAGCTAGACGTTCTTTTAGCACCTAACAAAACCTTCAAACCCTCCACCTCACTCGAGTTCCTCGGGATAACTCTGGATTCCTCTGAAATGAAAGCAAAATTGCCCGTTGATAAGCTGCTTCGCGCTCGTCAGGCCTTATCGGATTGGGGCAAGCGAAAGAAATGTAAGCTTTCTGAGCTTCAGTCACTTATTGGCACATTACAGTTTGCGTGTCGCGTTGTTGCGCCAGGACGCGCCTTTCTACAGGGTATGATTCAACTAACTCGGTGTTAAACAGTCATACCACCACATCCGTCTAAATACCGAGTTCCACAAGGATCTAGAAATGTGGAAGTTGTTTCTGCAATCGTGGAATGGAGTGAACATATTCCTCGATCAAAACACCCTTTTTTCCGACACCATTCAGCTATTTACCGATGCTTCCGGTTCAATTGGCTACGGTGGTTTCTTGAACTGCGCTTGGTTCCAAGGCAAATGGCAACCCCACCAGCTAATAAGCAAGACCTGCGATATATCGATTGCTTGGCAAGAACTTTTTCCTATAGTCACCGCTTGCGAAATTTGGGCACACTTATGGTCTAACGGCTAATTTTTCGCCTGCGATAATGAGGCTGTAGTTACCATTCTTAACAAAAAATCTTCAAAGACCACGCGAATTATGGACTTAGTTCGCCCTCTGACACTCCTAACCTTAAAATATAATTTCACTTTTACCGCTGAACACATTCCGGGCATTGACAATGGCATTGCCGATGCTCTTTCTCGTTTCCAGATGGATCGTTTCCATCAGTTGGCGCCAACCACCAGTCTAGTACCTTGCATCATAACCGAATACATGATGAGGCTCTAAGTTCCAGGGTCATTTTTTTGTTTACAAGCTCGTGGGCTCCGACGACCCTCAAGACTTACCAAGTGGGTATTAACCAGTTTATTAAGTTCTGTCTGCAACGGGATATTGTCACGTCTGGTTCTCCCTTTCTCCCAGTGGTCATGTCTCTCTAAAAACAATTAAGACATATCTTGCTGGGGTATGGGCCACCTTCATCTCAGGTTTAACATCCCCTACGCACCTCAAGGGATGCCACTACTCACCCAAGTGTTAAGAGGTATTAAACGTGTTCACAGGGCAGTGGCGTTCGGGAACGACGTCCTATCACCGTTGATATCCTGTCAGCTTTTTATGCTAGCTTAAGACCTGATCACACTGGGCAGTTAGACTCCGTTATGCTCTGGGCTGCGTTTACACTAGCCTTTTTTGGTTTTCTTCGGTGCAGCGAGTTTACGTGTAACTCCAACTTTGATCCTGACAGTCACCTCACTATATCGGATATCCAATTTCACCCAGATATTGTAACAGCACACCATTTCACAGTACATATAAAGAAATCAAAAACTGACCCATTTCGCCAAGGTTGCACCTTGACAATTGCCGAGTCTAACTCTCCAATTTGCGCAGTAAAAGCTATGAGAAACTATATCCTACAATTGTCACCCTATCGCCTGTAATTGTCCGCTATTCTGTTACACTAATGGTCGACCTCTGAGTCGTTACTTGATGTCCAGAGAACTCAATTGCCTCTTGGCAACAGCTGGCCTGAATCATAACGTCTACGCCACACACAGCTTCCGTATTGGCGCAGCTACGACAGCTGCGGCTGCAGGAATGTCCGCCTGGCTTATTAAAGTTTTAGGACGATGGTCCTCAGACTGTTACGGTAGATACATTAACACTCCATCTAGCCTAATTAAGTCTGTACCAGCCTCTATCAGGGGCGGATCTAGGATTTTTTATACGTTAGTCAAAATGGCGGGGTACACACATCTAGGGGGTCCGGGGATATGCCCCCCGGAAATTTTTTGAAATTTGGGTCTCTGAAATGGCATTTCCCGCGATCTGACAGCACTTTTGAGCATTTTATTTAACGTTTTCAATCAAGTTTTTAGGAAACATTTTATTATTTTTCAGAATGTTTTCCCGTCCAATTCGATCTTTGATAATGTAGTCGTATTTTATGAAGAAAGTTGGCTGTTTCGCTCTATGTTAGAGCTCATCAGCATGCCTAGGAAACACGAAGCTTTTATTGCCATTTTATCGATGTTTTTTAATATTCACAAGACATTTCACTGTTTCTCAGTTGTTTACTTGTTTGAATAGCTTTGCAAGTGACCGAGTTATAGTTTATCAGTAATGCGGCTGACAATTGGCTTCAATTCATCTAAAGCTTTACAATGTTTACAACTGCACACGCATGCGATCGCGGTAGACCTAGTACGTAAAAGATGACGAGCTATTTCAAAACAGGTTGGTCCTGGCCTTGCTACTTTATAGTCCGACAACTACAAAATGCAAGCATAATAATAAGCACCGAATAGAGCAAATACCGGTAAGATAATAAGATATCAATATGTTGAACATGTTCAGTGCATGTCTAGATCTCGCGTGTCGTATTACATTTGGAAACGTGTGTTTTAAAACATGTTTAAATATTTTCTATTTGTCCGAATTTAAATAAATTCTATATCAAAATGATCGCTTGATTTTGCCGAATCCGACACTATAGGTTTTGTCTACTAAATATATCAGATCCGTTGTTTAATTTTCAGAAAAACGGCCTTGTTTACATTTATACAATAAAGCAAACCTTCGGCGCTTCCTGCACCGCAGCCTCGACCGCAGCAGTTCATATAAGACCATAGATTCTATTTGTGAAAATCTATGCAATTATGCATTGCCATTGTCATGTAGTCTTGCTAGAGTACGCACAGGCTACGCGAAGCTTTCAGAAATCAGTATCCCGAGTGAACGCCTGAGCAGGCGTCTTGTTATGAATTATTCATACGCAGCTACCAATTCAAATAATTTATGATAAATAAGTTGTTGACCTCCCGTTCAATTTAAATCATTCACGGTACAAAGACGATCATTAAAAGTAATAATTGAATGAGAACGCTAAAACGATAGATTATTCACTCACCTTAGAGCAACACAAGACTTCTTTGACTTTCCAGCTGTATTAACATACAGAGGAATGTATGACTCTGCACCGAAATCCCTGTGCAAGGTCTTTCCAATCTGCGCCAGAATCTCTCGATTAGAAAGGGTGGCACAAGACTTGATTTTCGATGACAAATCGCGATAGATCTGTCGCAGAAATTCATCATCTTTAGCTTTAAGAGCGTTTTGTACACGTTCCATGACATTCGTAGAAGCCATGATACGAACTCCGTCTCAAACATAAGCTTGAAGTCGAGTCAGAGCAATACTGTTCATGATGCTGCAAATGCGGCAAAGTTAGTCAAACCGTGCTGTATCAGCCAATCAAAACCCAAGTGCGTCAAGAAATTTTACTTCCGACGTAATTGCATGCACTTCCGACGTATTTGCATTGTTTTCGACCAATCAGCGCTCGTTATTTCGACGTATTTCGGCCAGTTCGACGTATAAAATTGTACCCATTTGTAAAGATTTACACCTCTATCCCTAGGCCGAGCGTATAAGACTGCTCTAGTGGTCTGGTGCATAGTTAGCTCACGTGCAATCAACACGGGGGAATGAACAAGACCGGACGTAGAGAGATTTATTGCGTTATTGCGCTCGCATTCACTCCTCGAAATCGGTTTTAAAATAAAATTTTAAAAATTTGGAAAGTAATAAATATTTAGCCATTTTTTATTGAATTAATTAGTCAGCTTTTTAAAATTGAATTAATTAGTCAATTTTTTTTACGTTAGTCGCTTGACGTGTTTGACGTACCCTAGATCCGCCCCTGCTCTATGGCCAGTACAAATTTAGAGCAATGAGAAAGATGGCGCTTCTAACATGTGACCACACTTTATTGCTGCCTGTAGAATTATAAGTAAGACGATGTTTCATTTGCTTTACGATTCATAACGCTTAGCCACGTTTGAGCGGTTAGGGCTGCAAAATACATTGTGGTTATGTGTACAACCGCCATCATTCCTTCTTTCTTCAGTTAAAAAAAAAGAGATACAACCATGCACTAATAATAATTTAGCACTCAAAATAAATAAATAGATATACATGTATATATATATATGTATATATTTTAACTTCAAAAAAATATTTTGCTTCAGTGGTGGATTTTTTGTTTCTCAAAAATCTGTGGCAGACATTTTGTTCAACCTCGTCCAATAATTGTTAATTACTAAAGATAATGCCTACAAATAATAGCATCATGGGCTCAAGTCTCGACAATCCCATCTGCTAATTACACAAAAAGTGCAAATATCGAGATTTCTCATAAATTTTTTGACCAACCATAATCATAGGTTTAGAATAAAATGTATATATATATACATCAGGATCGCCTGATGATCCCGTTTAGGGCGAAACCTCTGGTAGCGAAGACTTTAAGGTAAACTATACTTCATACTTTGTATTTTGCTCTATCTATATATGGTATTGAGCACTCTCTAACATTTCGTGAACCATAACCCACTTATATAAACTATACTTCATACTTTGTATTTTGCTCTATCCAGGGGCGGCGCGCTAAGGTATTAAAGGTATTAGTCTAATACCTTTTTTCTCCAGATTGAAATGAATTGTAAAATAATATAATTATTCCAAGAACAGAGACGGAATGGAAGAAAACAACATCTTTGTTATTGATTGTTTGATTTCAATTCCGCAGTACCGTACCGTCCTCGCTGATGCACGCAACAACCTTAGCGACTTTAGCGACTTTAGCGACAAGTGTTTGAAAGGCTTAGACGTCAAGGTATTAGAATCTCGAAACTAATACCTTGGCTTGACAAGAAACGCGGATTTTCGGTGTTATATTCCACCACAGGTGGTACAATATTTATATTTTAAAGTCAGGCGCTTTACTATTTCGATCTAAAACGGCTTTTATTTCGCAGCGAGAAGTCTGCAATTCTTTTCACTTCATTACATTAACAATATATAACATCTCAATATATAAATCATCCATGTAGTATCGGCTGTATCGCCTATTTCACAAGGAAAAGCTTCCAACACTAGAGTTCAATACTTCAATAATATGGAAACAAAGAGCAATTATTTATAAAAATTTTGAAGCTTTGATATGGTGACTAGAACTTATCTGACGAAAGGAAAACCTTCTTGAATCCATATTTAACAAACAAAAAGGCATAAGTCCTCCTTCAAAGGTAAGAACGATGCGAATATTTGTATATCTAACAACGCAATCCTACAAGGTATTAGTTTTACGATTCTAATACCTTGGCCGCCTGGCGTTCGCCAAACCAGGATGTTGCGCTGATCATATGTATTGTCGGCGCATCACGCAAGCTTCTTCATCTCGCTCGATTTTTTCAAAGAATATCTTCTGTAGAATGTAAGCCGAAATCACAACAACGGATGACTTAATAACAAAACAATAACAATGACTGCAAACAAGTTTAAACCAATTTTAGCTTTTCGTGACGAAAAATTCTTCAAGGGTGCCGACATTTCTAAGTATGTGTACATGTTAAAGAAAATAACCGCGATTTCATGTTGAAATTGTCTATACGATGCACGCCGACGCGTACAGGAATGCCGGATCAAAAAGCTGCGGCTTTTGGAAAAGAGAAAAGCTGATGATTAAGAAAGGAAACAAATTAAAACTGTTAAATATAAAAGAACTAAATTCTTTCCGAAATGTTGCCATAAAAGTAAATTCCTTTTGGATAACGTATACTGGATATTATTACCCAATACATTGAAAAAGAAAAAAATATACAGTGTTAAAAAATACATCGGCATAGCTTGAAAATTAAAAGTAAATTTGAAAAAATTATTAAAGACGTCCCGGGCTAAGGGAGCAAACACTTAGCAAAAATAAATCTTTAAAGGGCCAGTATCATGAGCTGCGCATGCATAGGTTTATTCTTGTAAATCTTTTTATTACAGCTGTTCCACGTTCTTTCTACTATTCCTGATCTCCCTTACATTTATTTTTTTCGATCGGAGTTCTTTCGTTTATTTGAAATTTGTATGACAAATTATTGGAAAGAATTTTAATATTCAGACATTCAGTGATAACAGTCATCTAACACCAGTTATATGAAGCCCGGATAACCTGTTTGGTGACTAAATAAGTTCTTTGTAGTAGACAAATAAGCTATCAATACTATAGGCTGTAGCCAGTTAAGTACAATTAATGCATCGGTTAGTCCACAGGTTAGCTACGTAAAACGAATATCTATGAATCAAGTAACTAATAAAGAAATGCTCTTCTTTTGCTGGAGCACAAGGGTAGGCTTAGTTTACAATTTAGTGCTTGTTTTATCTTTAACAGATCATCTATGCCACGTATGTTTTGGAAAGTCAGGCGGCGGTCACAAATGCGTGAAATGTCTCCGGTTTGTCCACCTGTTATGTGGGATTCCACAGGGAAAAGAAGGGTATGGGCAAAAAGTGATCTGATCAACATGCCAAGCTACAGGTAAATTGTAGTTTTGTCTTAATAGTTGCATACTGTTCCAAACATTACCACTCCATATTCATTTGTATAGATAAAAAAAACAACGCAGTAATTCCAGCTGCCTATTCACAAGGGGAAATGTAGGTTAAAAATCAGCAATCACCAATTACTGTATTCGCCAAAGCTGTGTGCACGCATCAGCATGCTAGCTAGGTAGATAGGAGTAGGCGATCCCAATCGGATAGGTGTTCAAATTTTATTTCATATTATAAGGATGTGACAAAAGTATTCAGTTATAGACAGATATTTTCTTGACCTATTAGATGAACAAGCAAGAATGCCCAAAAACGTGCTTTGCTCGACGTATCAAGTTAGTAAAATCTTAAATTTTATTCTACAATTTCCATATTCTAAATTTAAAATTGTATTAAAGTATATATCTACATGTTTGTGGAATTTTCTCGTTTAGGTTAGTGTAGTTTTAACAAGAACTGGTGGTGGTGGTAGTGGTGACTGACGTTTGGACGGCCTAAATGGCAGTCATTCTCTATAACACAGCTATTGGCAGCCAATTTATGTGTTATGTTATGTTGTCTCATGTCATGTTGTGTCTTGTTATGTGATACAAAACAATAACAAGTTAGTAACAGAAATGTAACAACGATTTAGAATTTAACGTTATACTGTTATAAACGTTATACGTTATGCTACTGTAACACTGAATCACAACGACTCCAAATAAAGAGATGTTTGCTATCAATTCCTAAACATTTGATTTTCTGGTATCAATAGTTTCAAAGACAGATTTAATGAAAAATATTTTGCTTTTTCATATTAGCTGAACGATCAAAGTTGAACAGATCTGGCAATGTGGCAGGTTAGTAACTAGACGTAATTAATTAATAATACAGAAAAATAGATTATGCCAAGCAGTTAGAGCTATGCTGATTGCCAATCAACCGAGTGGTATTTAAATGAATACTAAAAATTAGAAGTAAAACCTGATCGAGAGACTGCTTCTACATTAGTGGTGCCGGTATATGTATAGCTGAGCAACTGCTGCCTCGGTATAATATCGCCCGAACATCAACTAGGACGACATGGCTTGCTGGGCATCAGGTACCAGGATTATATGACCCCTCAGCCACCACATGCTCTCTTCCAAAACAGTTTGTAGAATTTAGTGAAACATTGTAAACTACATTCTGAACGTACTGATATCACTTTCGAAACAAAGATATCTCCACACATGCAGTTTTATTGCCTGAGCCCACAATCACGTTATGGTTGGTCAGTTACAATAGAAGGTTTTACAATAGCGGCCGCCATTTTACAAGTAGGGCAAGCACAATGATAAATACTTATGGACACAATGATGGACTATACCCTTGGGATCAAAGTCACATACCTTTTAATTAAAATTCATTGGTGTGTTGCAGTCTTCAAACGATTTCAAGGTCTAAAAATACATTGATTCCTGGTCTTTTTCTCCCGCGTTTTAGCCACGTATTTTAATCTCGGTTATGTTTTATTCCTAAGTGCTAAATAGACCGTTGTTTTTATTTTATTAGAAAAACGTCTAAAGCACGATGGTGGAAATGATGTGACAGGTTAGTTTTTACACTCCTTACGCACTGCACTACCTTTTTATGAGTTAATTTTGTTTGTGCTTTTTGCTCAGGTTTTATTTATTTTATAAGAAGATAACCATATGACGTCAACATACGGCTATATACTATATTGTATATATAATATACAATAATCTAATATAAATTAGACTTACGTTTTAACGAACTGTACAGAATTTACAAATCAAGCAAAGCCCTTTCAATGAATAAAACTAATAATTATGATCCCCGAAGAGTTCAGAGACAGCCATTGGTATTGAACAATAAAGAAAAAACGTTTTGCGCAGTTATACTGACAAGTCCATATCAACAAGAATGGGAAAAAAAAAGCGGCAACTGCTTTAATCAACGGCTATAGGCAGCCAATTTCTGTGTTATCTTATGTTGTCTCATGTCATATTTTGTGTCCTGTTATGTGAGAGAATCAATAACAAGTTAGTAAAAGAAATGTAACAACAATTTAGAATTTAACGTTATACTACAATTTTCTGGTTTATCGGATTTCTGGATGGTTCTGAATACTGGTCGCATGAACATGATACCATATGCTACTGTACCTTGAACCACAGTGACTGACACCCACGTAAACAGATGTTGCTATTAATTCCTAAATATTTGATTTGCTAGTACCAATAGTTTGAAAGAAAGTTTCAATAAAAAATATTTCACTTTCATATTAGCCTAAATGACCAAAGTTGAAGAGATTGGCCAATGTGGCAGGTTAGTAACAAGATGTAATTAAATAATAATATAGTAAAATATAAATCATGCCAAGCAGTTAGGGCTATACCGCCTATGCTGACTACCAATAAATCTGGTGGTATGTAAATGAATACTAAAAATTAGAAGTAAAACCTGATCGAGAAGCTGTTTCTACGTTAATGGCGCCGGTGCAATTTTCCGTTTCGTAAACGGTCGTTGCCAACCCGAACGGCCGATGCCAACCCAATGTCCCTGTAGTTCCTATGTGTAACCCTCGGTCCCCTGTTGTTTGTGGTGTGTTTGTATTTGACGTGAATTTTATCGGGAATGGCGGAGGAAAACGAAGAAAATCAAGCACCAAACAATCCAAAGAAATCCTCGATAAAAAAGCCAAGTGGATGGAACATCTTCTATCAAGGGGTTGCGGTAAGTCACAAACGTGCTTTTGCCAAAACATAAATAATTCATAACATATTTTTGAATGAAATAGGCACTGGAAGAAGTCAATTTACATAAACAATATTAAAATAGCGCTCCGCACAGATGACGTCAATGTCATCAATTTGAGCATGTTTGTCCGCATTTCCCATTAATTCTGAGTTGCCATCAATAGAAAAACGTTCATTTTGAATCCTTGAGAGTCGATTTCGGTTTGTTTGTCCGCATTTTAGGTTTATGAATAGCAGCTGTGCGCTTTGCTGTATTTAATGATCGATAAGAGGATAAGACAATATGAAACCACGATGTATTATATCAACGAGTTTGAGTGTTTCGTCAGGGGATCCAAACACGAGAAAACAATCGGAGGCTTAAAATATAATTATTAGGAATTATAAAATTATATTACTTTAAATATCTCCCCAGGGCTTCCTTATCTAAAGCAAGCTTGCTTTGGACCCACTAAATTAAAAGTGGCAGAGAAAAATCTTATGGCATCTCAATCGAGTGATTTCAATTGAAAAATGCAATTAAAATAAACCCTCATGAGATTTTATTCATGATGTGTGTAAAAATTTATTCATACAGCAACTTGTTTATTTTGCATAGATATAATTGAGATCTTAAGAATTAGATGAACACCGGTTTTTCATCTAATATCTTGGGTTTCTCTTTCACTGGAGTATCCAACTTCAATCAGGTGATTGAATGAACTAATGTAATTGGCTGATTGTCTTTTCAATTATATTAATGCATTTGTGATTATTATATCAGAGTTTTTGCTACCAGAAATCATGGATAAATTTCCATTACAAAGTAAAATAAAGTGTCTGTTGTCTGTAAGATTTTATTGTTAAGGGTTATAGATTGTGGTCTTGAATATACTAGAAGTTACTATTGCAAGTGAAGTGCTGCCTCGTTATTGAGATGAAAACCTTTAGTGTACTCCGCAGGCAACTCTGTGCAGTTTGTGGCCACTAATTTATTGTACTGGCTGCTTCATTTTTATTGAGTAGATTGTAACAAATTGTAAAGTGCTATTAACTATTGAAAAACAAACTTATTGTTGAAAAATCATGTCCCCCCCTCAAAATTGCCATACCCCCCCCCCCCCCCATGGGTAAATTATGAACACTCCTTTATGGGCTATTATTTGATTTAAAAATTTACATTGTTTTACACAGCCAGCTATAATGAACAAACTAGATAATGATGCCAACATTGGGAAGGCTTGTTCTGTGGCAGCAAGTATGTGGAGACAGATAGGGGGAGAAAGAAGAAGGGTAAATCATTTCATTTATGTTTGTTTTTTTCATTAATGGAATCAATGAACAATATTTACAGCCATTCCACAGAAATGACACATTGTTGAAAAAAAATAAATTAACATAACACCTACTGTACAATACCATTTTTGGGTGCTACAATACCTTGGCCTTCTGGAATGTGAAAAAAAATCACCGCAATTACCCACAGGCATTGTCCACTATGGAATGGCTGTTTAGTTAAATAATGAGGTTAAATAATGTGACCTTTATGTTATTTTATAGGAATGCAAACATGAAGCACAACGAAAGCGAGAAGATTTGGACACAGGCATGCTGGAAGAAAAACAGAAGTGTTCATGTTGCAAACAAGATGTTTGCTCGTGAGAAGGATTACCGTTATCACAAGAAGGGCTGCCATCCTCAGAGTTGCACAGACAGTGGCCAATATTTTGCTGATCAGCGTGCATTAACAACACATATTGCTTTGGTCCATACAAAAGAATTTCATTGCAAAATTTGTGACAAGGTTTTCGCTAACAAACGTAATTTGAAGAGACATGAAGATGTGCACACAGGCATAAAATGTCAAGCCTGCCATTCTGAATTCAGCACAAAAGCTAGCATGCGAAGACATGAAAAAGCAACATTAATACTGGCAAAAATAAATGTTTTAGTGGTTAACTAGCCGAGCAAATGACTGTTTTCTATAAAGCCTAATACTATTTGTTATAGCAGCTAGTAGAGTGCTAGATGTTGCTATTTGTAATGATTTATCAATTACAGTAATGCCTAACAAAATATAAAAGGAAAACTTGGTTGTCTGTGCAGGGCTTTATACTGTATTTGTATAAACTGGAGGAAGTTTGCATATATTATACATATATACCTCTCTAATACCTATAACGTCTCAGTGTTTGCATATCCTGATGAAACACTCCTCCTCGTGTATATATTACATCCAGTGTTGTTGTTTTTTTCAGAATATATCACAGTGTGTTTGGGGGGGGGGGGGTGAGGCAATACTTACCACATGGGGGGAGGGGGGCAGGAGGAAAAATTTGAATTTTAGAGTCTAAAATTTGCATTTCCTGCATTTTGAGGGGGGGGGGGGGATTTGAAAGAGTTTTGAAGGATATAAAATTAAAATACCAAGCAAAATACTTGAATATATGAATACACCACACCACACAAGTATATATCATGTAGGAGGACATGTTGTCATTGTTGTGGACTCATGGGGATATGTTTTATAAGTTTTATGTTACAAAAATTACTATAATTATATTCAGATTGAGATTGTACATTAAATACTAATCACACTATATACAATACGTCTCTATAATATCTATAATACGTCTTTAACATCAGGGTTTCAAATTTAGAAGGGGGGGATATTTTTCAAAGGAGGGGGGCATGCCCCCCTAAAAGAAGCCCTGATACATCATTAGAAGTTTAGGGTATATTTACTCACATATTTACAAGGCTAGCTACAGTACATTTAATAGTTTTGTATCAATCAATAACCAAGTTTGTACAATGTAATTGTAATCTTTGTTGCCCATATGAGATCAGGATAAAAAGATCAGGATAAAATGTAGTTCAATGATAACACAAGACTGCAATGTTGAAGTTACTTTTGCTATTTAAAAAAAATATACTTAGGTATTACAGGTCAGGTTCATTACAATGAACAATTAAACACAGTATCCTTTGAAGGTCCTGGTACATGTGCCAGTATGGAAATACAGAAGATGCATGACTAAATTTTAGAATAATTACAGTACATACATACATAATTTGCATTCCCAATGTAATAGTATACATCTGCAAAAATATTGTCATTGTAATCAAAGCCTATAAGCAAATGAAGCAAACTACTGGTAAATTATTTTACAGTGTAACTATCAATTTTATGATTAATTTAATGTTTTGTCTTGGATTTCATGACATGTGATCCAGATTTTTTGGCCACATTTACATTTTGTTTCACTGACATTGCAAACCTGTGATCTCGCTTTGGCTTTTTATGGGTATATCCAAGGCTACTGGCCTACCTTTTCCAACAGCTTGGCGGCTCCCATTTCTCGATTTTCTCTTTCTATTGGCTGGACTTTGATTTTTTTCCCATTCTTTCCCTTCTGTAACTCGATTTTGCACCAAAATCAAAAAGGGTAGAAGTCAAATTAACCATGCATTGAAGAGGCAAGCCTATTCACTCTCTGTGCAAATTGAAACATGCCTTTAGCCAAATTTTTATCTTGGCAACTTTTTAACTTGGCACACATCAAATTACATGCTGCAGTCACAGCTTCTGCTGCTAGTACAGTCCTCTTCTGCTGTAATGTATCTGACAATGCTTTAACATTTTCACAGAAATTGCCCTGGGTGTCAGATATCTCATAATCTTCTCTACCTACATTGATCAGTTGGTTTGGTGGAGCTGTGGTATCTATCTCTGGTGTGATTGGTATCACGTAAACTTGTGTAGAAGGACAACGGCAGTGCTTCTCCAATTGCAATCTGGGCAAGGTTATGCCTATCTTTAGGACTGGCGATTGGGACAAAATTTATACAATTTGCTCTTTCTGCAGCCCATAACATGTATTGGTGTTTTGCATGGAGACCCATCCTTTCCAACCTCACAACTGCAAGTACCAATGGTCCATATCCACAGTATAGCTAAAAACAATTTAACAAATTTCATATAAAGAAAACACATCCAAGCAAGTCGGGCTGCAAGCTCGCATACACCCATTTTTGGAGGTGCAGCTCAATTTTAAACATAATTATTTTATTTCAGGTTTAGTGGTGACTAGTGACTAACCCTACTGTAAATAAGGTCATCTCTGCTACCGAAGCCCTAGATAGCGGAGAGAAAGACCCTGGTACCGAGGATTAGAACTTTTAAAAATTGTGGTGTTCAAATTGCTGAAAGATTTCTTTTTTACATGGAAAAAATCACGTGTTTTCACTCGCCACACTTAGGAACATGTTGTAAAACCCTTCCCAAATACGGAATTTTTCCATTCTTTATATATTTTACTCTGTCTAAAACCTGCCAGCCAATTCTACTACTCAACAATGAGAGGAGCTGCCCGGAAAAGTCGAATGTAGAAAGGGTTAAAAAAAGGTCATTTGCAAATTATTTTAAAGTCTTCCCAATTGTGATCATTAACTTAAACATTAAATTAATACACATACCAATATTTTATTCCTTGGGTTAACAACACTGCTCACATTGGAAGGATACCCATTTGGGTTAATTCCTGAACAGGTCCTTCCAGGAATTTCTTCTGAATATCCTTCAGAATGGCGACATTGAAACCTTGCCCCACCATCACCCTTCTGCTTCTCATTTCCCAATAAGCGTACTTATCTGTAGGTTGCCATCAAAGCCTTCCAATCTGCCAACTTGAGAGCAACATATCTTTAAATGGTTTTCAAGATCATGCAGTAATGTCGAGTCTAAAAGTGCAACCAAGTTGTATTCTTATCACTCCTCGCCCAAGGATTTACATCTTTTAGAACTAGGATACTGTGACCTCTACCAAAATTGAGTTTGTTTTGGTTTTCCTCCTTACCAGTAAAGAAGTTCGAAAAACAAAGTACGAATGACTTCCTCTTCTTCGTACAAAACCTTCAAAATACATGGAATGGCATTTGGACATGTTTTCTACCATCTCATTACTAAGAAGTTTCATCATAATAATCTTCAAAAACATTTCATTCTGAGGTGGCATACAAGGCTTTCTTGAAAAGACTTAGAATGTGAAGGTCTGTCATCTTGATATTACTTGATGGTTCTTGTACCATTAACCACCTCCCATGATTTGCTGAAAGTGATTATCGAAAATGCATGAGTCAACAAATTCACAGATGGCCACAACAAAATTAGAGTGCATTTCTTTCTTCTTGGCAGTTTTGTCAAGGTTAAAATTACTTTTGGAGCCCTAGGGAGTGGGTCCCTCATATGCCATGAAAAATGCATGATCTGGGAGACAGTTTTATTCCAAACACATGGTAAACCCTTGTATTAGTGTACTCTCTTTCTCGTCACTAGTAATAACATGTAAATAGGTAGGCCACAAGGCAATGCCCCTGTCAACACAGTGGGGTTACACCAAACAAGCAAAATTTTCTAAAATGTGTTCTATCATGTGTTTAGAAGTTGAGTCATACAAATACAAGTTCACCAGACTGCTACAATATCTTATGTGGACTTGTTTTCATAAGTTGGTGTTGACCAGATACAATACAATTAGTGGTGTGTTGGTCACTCAGCATACAATTTGGTAGTTGCAATCAATTGCTTCTGGGTTGGCTTTCTTGTATGCACATAGTTTTTTCAACAAGCCTTTCAAACATGTACCCCTCCTGTTGACCTCTTGAACTGTTCTTTATTGAACTTTGCTGTATAAATGTACTGAAGTCACGTCTTCTTGGTGTAGATGAGACGATCTGCCTTCTTCATAGTGTTTAAGTCATTTCAATCAATTGCAAGATGCCTTATAGCTCATTTCATGAACTGATGACGTTGCACTTGGATGCTGTAAACTGCCCAGCTTTATAATAATTTTCTGGATATTTTTCTGATGCATTCAGTGAGACAAAAGGCCTTGAAGTTTGGAAGTTTTCCTACCAGTGCACACAATTGCATGGTTGTGCTTTACCAATCAATGTCAATAAGTGCACAAGCTGACAAGGAAAAAGAAAAGGACAATTAGTGTTCTTTACCCATTGCTGTGTGGGTTGGTTTTGCAACTTTCTTTGGGTGAATCTTTAGAAGGTGCTCCAATTCCTGGTATTGTGGTGAACATCGTGGTAATATTTTATGAATTAGAAACCCCTTGGTTTGGTTTCTTTTGGCCACCTTGTATCTATTTACAACTGATACATCATTAAATGGTTCTGGAATTTCCATCAAACCATCCGTTTTAGGGTTTTATTCAGTTGTAATATGTGAGCTGGTAGCTCTGAATTTAAACTTTTCCTCTGAACCAACCAAGAGCTTTCAACCTTGTAGTTAAGCATCTTCATGAAGCTTTGTCAATTACAATCGCTTCCTAGATCTTTCTCTTTCCACTCAACATTTATCAGAATTGATAACATGCTTGTACGTTGTGTAAAGCCGAATCGATTGAGTGGCTTCGAAAATCAAAATATTTATCCGGCCATTTAGTAGGTATCGACATGTGCAATGGTAACACATAGGGGTACACAAACCTTTGGTTAGCACATATGGACATTGGGTTGGCAACGACCGGTTTTTACGAAACGGAAAAAATTGCGGCGGTCCCGGTATATGCTCTCTGTAGCCAAATGGCTGCCGGAACGTTAAAATATCGCCCGGGCCATTGCTACTCAGGACGGACATGGCTTGCCGAGCATCAGGTACCAAAGTTTAGATGAACTTCTTTAACCACCACATGTATATCCTTCAAAAATAGTTTTGTGGAGTTTTAGTGAATTTTTTTCTGGTTATGTGGTAAACTATAAAAAGTTATGTTTTGGGGCCTTGTGGAACATATTTAAAAAGAATGTAAAGCGGTTCCGAAACAAGAAACATATAAACCAACCGAAGCACTTCTTGTGATACATACGTTCATTTCAAGCTGTGATTTAATCATTATTTTTTGGCAGTTCATCAAGCCGCGTTAATCAATATTTTCTCTGTTATGAAAGAAATTGGGTCCATGGTTTTGGCGTTCCTCCATCTACTATGGTACGCGCATTGAGAAGTTGGGAGAACAATCTGTAAAAATCTAGAGACTCGCTCTCGACTATTTATAACAATGGCAGCTTATGCCAGCCAGCCCATAGGATTAACCACTGATCTGCTGCAGAGACCTATCATGCTTTGTCCAATGTTTTAGCATTGCTATAGTTCCAGATTAATTGTGTCGATTTACTGATCATTTGTTTATCTTTTAGATAAACCGAGAAAAAGTGTCTTGCCTACCAATTGACTTTTGTTATTCCTGAATTACACATTAATCTCAGCTGTGCCAAGATATATTTTTAACTGACTTTTAGTTCCTGATTACGCATTATTCTGCCCATGTCCACCTGGAGATAATTTTTAACTGACATTTGGTTCCTGGTTGCCATTATAATGCTGTGGCCAAAACTAATTTTAAAAACTTGACTTTGGTTCCTGATGACAACTAGACTTCTGTGACAATGATAATTTTTTAACTATACTTTGGTTCCTTGATTAACCTATAACAGTATTACTGCTGTGCCACAAGAGATAATTTTTTAATAACGTGGACTTTGGTTCCTGGTTGCCATTATTCGTGCTGTTGCCAAGATAATTTTATAACTGTACTTTGTTTCCTGATTACCACGATTCTGCTTGTGAGAAAATAATTTTTTAACTGACTTTTGTTTCCTGATGACCAATATTCTGTCCATGCCACTGCCAACTTGGAAAAAAAGAATAATTTTTAACTGACTTTTGATTCCCTGGTTGCCTGTTATTCTGCTGTGCCAAGATAATTTTAAACTGACTTTGGTTCCTGATTACAATTAGTCCTTCTGTTCCCATCTGGGAAATAATTTTTAAACTGACTTTTATTGCTAATGTCGAGCGACTGTGACAAGATAATTGTATAAACTGACTTTGTGTTTCCTAGATTACCATTATTATGCTGTAGCCAAAGATAATTTTTAACTTACTTTTGGTTTCCTGATTTACCATTATTCTGCCATGCCATCCCCTTACGAAAAAATAAAATAGGATCCTATAGTTGTCCTATAGGAAAATATTCTTCCTATAGGTGAATTCCCTAAAATGGGAAAAATCTTATTGTGTTAATAGAACGACATTATTTTTAAGCAAAATTTTGATCATTGGTCTAAAATATATTTACTCCCACTGCATGTTGTACTCACAGAGAAAGAACACAGAGACATTATTTTTTTCTACCTGGCCAGTAAAATCCAAAAATAAAAAATTTCCTGTGAACTAGATGTGTAAGGATTAATTTCCTGTGTTAGAAGAACTATTGCAACACTGGCCATAAGGAACATGAAATTCATCTTTTGTTTGACTTGACAAATTGAAAATAAACATGACAAAAATTTGCTGCGAAATCAATAAGAATATATCCTTTCAACCCCAGCTCGCTGTAGTTATACAATCCTTAACATATATAATTAATCTATCAATCGCCACTGGAAATTTTCCCCCAATGAATGGAAGCTCGCAAAGGCCTTGCCAATTTTTCAAAGGAAGATAACCGGGCTGGAATTCCCAATAACTATAGACCAATCTCTGTCCTACCTATTATAAGTAAACTGAATTTGAAAGGATTTTATTTTAATCAGCTTTATGCTTATTTAAAATAAAAAATAAGTCTTTTAACTGAATCTCAATCAGGTTTCAGGCCTATGTTTTCCATCTTGTGAAAGCAACATTACTTGAAAGTACCAATGAA